>JAAGVU020000041.1:8999538-9012471 GCA_011763525.2 Mormyrus iriodes | reverse complement strand
AAAATGCGACAATAGCTGCATTTTATTATTATTATTATTATTATTATTATTATTATTATTATACTGAAAAGATATAGGATATAATTCGGAAACAGCAATGGCATATTTTAACATATGACTATAATGCATACCACGGTTTGACGAAAATGCGTAATTCATTATTTTATCGATAACATAAGGATGTGAGGCCGAACGGTCTATCTTAAACTACCAAAAAACTTATTTTCTTTGAAGTCACGTGTAGGTCCTTTGAAGTGGAAATAAGGGGTACTTCCTTCTGTAAAAGGTTAATGAAAACTGTAAGGATCTCTGATCTGCCTAAAAAAGAAATAGGTGGCTGTTATTTTAGTGGGTAATATATCAAATACGTTGAAATTGCTCCCTTCCACCCACCCCATTCCCTCACAATCCAAACAATTTTACCAAGAATTAAATACACTTCATAGCAAGTATATATATGCTATGGGCACATGAAAGCCAAAAATGTTTTACTTTATTCTTTACAGTTACTAAAACATATTTACATTACTTAAAAGTGAACTGCATGTCAACATGCCTATACCGCTTACCTGAGAAGCTGTACGCAGTACTTAATTGGTGAATTATTAGAATACACTACATCATAAAATTAATGTTACCAAATATAAAAGATCTAAACATTATAATAGCATAATTTAACCGTAATGCTCGTCGCCAGTTAAAAATTTAAAAATGTATTTATCTTACCAGACCTACTAATACGTTAAGTTACCTTATGACAGTTTTACCTTCTTAACTGTCACTGCTGAGAGGTAAGACAAATGAAACCAAGGAGCGCCATCTACAGAAAGGGACCATATACAGCATAGAACTGGAAATAAACGTGGAAACTAGCAAATACTATTTTCTCTGTCCTACAAGCGGTAAATTTGACGATAAAGACAAAATTGCAATTAGCTGTGCTACAAAATTGTGATTTTATCAGTATTTCAATGCGATGCTTATATGTCCAAAACTCCCATATTCTATGTCGTTGTGTATACATTCAAATTGGTTCCAATTTTCGTAATTTAAAAGCACGTTTCCTTTGCTTTAAAGATAAGTGTCAATGACTTTTAATGACGCATATCTATATTTCATTAAGGCAATTATACACATAAAAATATTAAATATTCCAGTGTTCTTTAAACCCTTGTTCTTTAACTAGTACGTTGCAAAACAATACCATCTTAATGGTGCTCATTATTTAATTTTAGTCTTATTGTTAAGGCGATGACACAGTTATATTTGGCGTTCATGTTGCTGGTATCAGAACGGAAGGAAATAGTGATAAATACAAAAGTAACGTCCAATTGTCCGAAATTAACACCATGAAGCAAGTGTTTTTATTTTAGTAAAGAAATATTTCTTTAAAAATATCCTGTGTGATTTGTTTGTTTTTTTTTTATTTCTTCTGAACGCTTATCTCAAACTGTAAATCAATTCCCTGTTCATTTCCCTCCCCTTTCGAAGTGGCAGATGAAGGAACCTCCTCATTTGGGCTCCAGTTTTTTGCGTTGGCGAATCACAAAGTGTTGGAATCTATTGCCTTTGTCTGACAAGTCATCCATATAAGCAAGGGGGATTCGGGGAGGGGTGCAGCTTTTAGAAACGCACACACAAGGAGAGGGGCTTCATTCTCAACCCAAAGACTCCGGCCGGCACATCCTATTCTTGAAGAGCAGAGGACCACAAGACAATTTTGGTGTCTCCATGTTTTTGCTGTCATCTTTGTACATAGCCTATCAAGCTCGAGACCTGCCAGCTACGGCCACCGGGATCTAGGAATTTCTACTGCAGTTTCAATAGAGGACAGAGGGAGACGAATTGATAATATATTGTCTTATCTCGTCATTATGCGATAAATTGTTTGAACACAACATGTTTTGCGAATGCCGAATTGTTACATGCATTTGAAAGAAGTGTCGGTCATGTTTTTCACCTGACAAACCACTGTTATATCTTCGTTGTACGGACTGATTAACGCAAGACAACTTTTTGTAGAAGTTACGTTTTGATCGGTTGCCTTCGAAAGCAAACGCCGTTTTTAAAAGTCTCAACGCAAATTTTGTTTCTTTGACTTTTAAGCTACATTACCAAGGCGAAACGGCGACTTCAATTGATTATCTTTCTTTTCTTTGCTATCCAATGGATATTCACTGCAAAGCAGACCCGTTCACAGCGATGCACCGTGAGTAGTAAAGGAGTTTGATATGGATATTTACCTTCTGCGCAGTTAAATGTGTTTATTTTCCCATAAGCCGTGGTAGCTTCCGAGTTTACGTGTTAAATAACACCATAATCCATCCTAATTGCTTAGGACGAATTAATTCTGTACCTTTTGAGATGAAATATACGGTTTCATAGAGCTCATTATTAAGGACACCATGCGCATTTCCTTCAGAAAATTGACACACCGATTTAGGCCTATATATTGTATTAGCTATTAGGTAAAATAAATTTCTTTATATGGGAAATTATTAAACGACATGCGTGTGCATAGATACGATGATGTAAGTCTAAGAAAAACATTCTGTTTATATATTCATTTATATGTGCGCTCAATACTGAACGTATATTTTCTTGCGAGGCGAAATGCTATTAAATATGTTTTAGTCCTTACCATATACATTTCTATAACTTGCAATAAAACGGATCTATTGACTAAGCTATGCTAAAATATATAGCGCGTACATGGAGTATATTCACGAGTATTCGAAGAGATTAGTATTTTTCAAAAGGACCCCGTGTTCAATGACTTCTTTCTGGGGAAATTTGTGAAACGTTAACACGTTAACTCAGCAAGGAAAAATACGATAAAAATGGATAATGATGGAGTGTAAATTTAAACCGAATAATAATTGTTATTCTTATATCTGAAAAAATCCAGGCTATAGTGGCGTAAATTATCAAGATTATTCATTTAAAAATATGATCTAGGATGCAGTAAGAATATGACCCAACACGATATCAAGGCTTTCAAGGAGATAACCATTTTCCACTGGGTTTTTAAATAATTAATTCCTAATCATGCCTTTTCTAAATAATTTGTAATATGAGTAATCAAAGCTCTTTTTAATTATTTATAATAATTGCGCAAGGAAAATTAAACAGCTTGTAACTTAATAACCTACCTGCGACATGTGCTTGGCTCGCTTAGTATAGGAGGAAAATGTAACGCGCCTTTATTACAGTTCAAACAGAAATGCATAACGTCTTGGGCTGTTTTAGTCATTTATTTAGAAAAGGAATGCAATCGAAGTGTTTTTGTAAACTAAACTGTTATTATTTCAAGGGTGTTTCCAGGGAGAATTTATCAAAAGGCCTTATTTAGGCACCAAGAAGAAATAAAACAAATGCTTTCCTACTGCAAGTGAGCAAGCTTTGGAATATTATAAAAAAGAGAAGCGTATACAAAAAATCAGTTACTGGGACTTCAGTGGGTTTTGAAACACATACTTGCAGCAAGATAATGATTGTAAGCGTCACCTATGCATAGGAGTATCACAGAAATGTATTTCATGAAAAAGCAAATTTAAATTTGTTATTTAAGGAAATACGAATATAAACCATGTGCTGTAAGTGCAACGATTATTATTATTATTATTATTATTATTATTATTATTATTATTATTATTATTGTTAGTGTTATTATTAAAGTCTGGCTCTGTTGTAAAAGAGTTATCATTTAAAAATTCTGAACCACAGTCTTACAAATGGCTAATACTTTCGACGGTTTCAAGAATTTGTTTTAACTAAATGTATTCGGATAAAACCTGACAGTGTGCGGCTCCTTGTAATTATAGAACTTGAACAAATTTCTCCACAAAATGTATGTAATGTTATGGTTTTCTCTATGTACTGTTGTCTCCCATATAGGGCATGGGGGTGTAAACCAGCTAGGCGGGGTGTTTGTGAATGGCAGACCCCTACCTGATGTGGTGAGGCAAAGGATTGTAGAGCTCGCGCACCAGGGAGTGAGACCCTGTGACATCTCGAGGCAACTACGGGTCAGCCATGGCTGCGTCAGCAAAATTCTTGGCAGGTAGGAGAAATAAGAATTTTGCGTCATATATCATATCCTTATTTCCGTTTTTCCACATGCCTATTTCACACACACATATCTATCTTTATATTAGATAATAATATAAATGAGGCATGTCCCCTACATAGCAATATAGAAGAACAAAGTATCGCTATTCCATCGTATATTTACAAAATCTATATTAAACAGTCTAGTAAAGTTATTTGGATGAATTAAATTTTAAATATGAAAACCACAAACATTAAAAGGCCAAAGCGTAGGCCAAAGCGTCACTGAAACAGCAGTTAAGAAGATTACCCATATATTTATTTTAATATAACCTCGTGTTGCACAGCCTAAGCGCAATATATGTATTCATACAACGCATGTTTAATTCATTTGTGGTTCAAATATAAAACTTAGCTATGTTATACTTAATGAGGTTTAGTTCAAAGTATTACTGAACAAAGTACATGTTCAGAAATGTATCAGAGAAGTTAGTCATGTTCGTATTTGCATGGGTACTTTATCCTGTAACTTGTTGTAATGCCACAGTAAATCCGTCACTTAACTGCAAATAATTCATAACAGATAGGTCTGATTATTTAACTTTTAATTACTACCTAATTACAGCTGAAAAACAGGCGCTGTGTCAAGTTCATAATAAATGCAAATACACATAAATACTGGAAACAACACTTAATTACAAAACAAAAACGTTAAAGCGCAGCACTTTATTAATCGGCACATAATGACATCACATAAACCCAGGGCTACAACTAGCGTTCAAACTACAGTTATAATTTTTAGTTTTTATTACAGATACTACGAGACCGGGAGCATTAAACCGGGAGTAATCGGAGGTTCCAAACCAAAAGTCGCAACTCCTAAGGTTGTGGATAAAATCGCAGACTACAAACGGCAGAATCCTACCATGTTCGCCTGGGAGATACGAGACCGACTGTTGGCAGAAGGTATCTGCGATAATGACACGGTCCCGAGTGTGTCATCCATCAACAGGTAAAACAAATGTACTTTAGCTTATCGTAGTTTCGTTTATACATCTGCAGTACACTGGTTGTAGATCAAAGTTGTACGCTTCCATTTTGAGTTTAGCCAGTTCAGTTTGTTAACCATTCATACTGCGTGCGTGTGACTGTGTGTATGCGGTAATGGGCCGGTTACACTGCTACCAAAAGTTTGAGGCCAACTGGAAGAACTTGAGCAAATAAAAATCTTAAAAAATAAGAACTCAGGTTCCTTTATTATATACATATATATGACTATGACAGCATCAATTATATATATATATATATATATATATTAATGCTATCATAGTCACGCTTACAAGAAATAGTGCCTTTAGGCTTGTATAATAACACTGTATGCTCCATTTACCCAAATGTGTTGTATTTGTATACTGCGTCAGTGAGGCATTAACCTGCTTACGTTTTATACATTTATCGTACGCAGTATCCTAAGTGTAATCACAATATATATTCATGGCAAATTACTGAAAAATATTGAAATTAGGTCTAAGTATTTACTGAAATGCGATTACCAGTAAAATGTCTTTAGTAATTATTTTTAATTACTAAATTGTTAGCGATTAGGTGGCTTTAATTAATCATATATAATTTATAAAATGTTATTGGAAATTAATCCCAATGTATGTATATACATTATTTTGCCGGCGTATAATGACTAACCAAAATAACAAGCCATGTGTACGCGCTTCTGTGCGCTTGTGCTTCGGTGTGGGATTATTCTAATATAAGTATGAGAAAAGCAAAATGTGTGCTTTTTTCCAACACCGAGGGTGGTCTCAGTGGTGCAATTCAATCCCAAATCTTTCAACCGTCAGCAGCAGGTCTGAGGCTGAGGGTACCAAAATCACATCTGTCTGGATGAAAACCGATCAATACGCTGTAATCAGATACAGTGGGACCGGGGAAAGTGCGCGGCGTCGGGAAGGAACGTTCTGATATTGTGATCGAGCTGTGTAACTGTAGCTGTGTTTTCAAATAAACACATGCGGGGATAAAAATGGGGGGCAAATTTAATTTATTTATTGAAGTACTTCAGACAGCTATAAGAAGCAAAGACAGAACCACGATTTAAATATGTAGAGATAATATGCTTTTTTGATTAGATTTTTCGATTTATTCACTTTTTAAGTAGGCATACGTGCATATCTACAGTTCAACTTTTTTAACTTTAATTTATTGGCCATTAAGGTAGTTTACATAGTTACATATACAAGGCCATTGGATTCAGTCGTAAAATTAAGAGTGTGTAATAACTGCAATAAAACAGACAACCGGTAAGAAATGAAACGCTTCGAGGAAGCAAAACTCGAAACTCGGGAAACTGTGCAAACATCTAAGCACGTGCTACGTGCGACGCACCGGTTTTGTACGCGGTCGCAGTGCACGTCAAATCAGACGTTTTTGAGACACGTGAGCAAAGGCGACGTCTCCGGTAAAACGGTGCATTTCTGAGCTCCGTTTTGTGAAAGCTGGCCGGTTACGTGAAAAGGAAGAGCCGCGGCGACAAGCAGAATGAGAGCGTTCATCTTTCACTTCAGAGGGGACAAGGGTACGCAGAGAGCAAGGCAAGAAGGGAAAGACGAAACTCAGCGGCGAGAAAGCCCCTAGCCGAGAACACCAGTAATGAACTTTGGTTAGGAAGCAGTGTTCCATAGAGTCGGTATCTGCATTACATTTTAATGAGCTGATGGGAGAGCGCGGGCAGCTTCACACAAGACATCTTTAAGAAAAAGAAAGGCTGAAAAAATTCATTTCATGCACCGTGGTTGCTTAAAAAAGGGCAATTTGAGCAGGCTCCGACACATGTATGTGATACATTTAAAATGTGCATTAATGGCATTAAAATACCTCTATAATTAAATTCAAGCCCGCTATTTAGAAATGAAGCAGTTCACGGGCCTTTGTTTATGTGGGAAATTAAAATGCAAATACAAAGAAATGTATTTCTATTACCATAAGAAGTTGAAGGATATTTTTTAATCTACTCACAGAACTGTGAGCCCTGTTAAATATCTTATTTTTAATCAGCCACTGATCTATTGTAACGTGCGGTTTTATTTCTCAACTTTTAAAGCTTATCTTAGAAGATCCACACCCATGCGTGACAGACAGTAGTCCACGTCTTTGTGAAAATTATTATCGTTATTATTATCTAAATGTAATATTATTTACGTTTAATTAATGATATAGTATATGTAATTGCCAGAAGATGTTGAATAAATAAGAAATATCAAAAATGAAAATACTTGAATGGATTGTTTTCCATTTATCAGGGACTTTTGTCATTTTAAAATCGGGGGGGGGGGGGCTTCTGCACAGTAGTTGGCAGAACTATTGGATGAAATCGATGCTGCTTTTGAATATATTATTGTCAGGCATGCAGTTGATATCATGCATGAGTATTAGTAGAATATTATTTCTCATTGCTATTTTTGTCTGTAAAACATTTTTTTTTATTTTTTATCCTTTTTTCCAACTGATCATATCTATCAAATTTTTAAGTCTGTATTTTTAACATTGGCCCAGTGCCAAGCGGGGGAAAAATGTATTGGTATATATTTATGTATATGAGTTGGTATTACAGACGATGATGTTAGATACAATGTGAGTTTACGATGCCCACAGGTTAACTGATTTATCAATTGGTCATTAAAGACCCATGGAAAATCAGCAATTATTTTCATCCCGTTTCCCATTTAAGAGAGGACTATAATGCACTGCTTTAGGTGGAACAGTCTTTGTAACTTCAAAATACATCCCCAGACCAGTCTCCCCTGTTAGATGTACAGTACCATGTCGGCTGTACTGACATATTCGAGAGAAGCTGGTTTGTCTCTCTCAGATCAGTATCAACTCTGCTGTAGGGTCCTATGGCAGTAAAGAGTGCAAATGCAGTATGAGGCCAGGAGGGTTGTACACTAAGGAAACTGACCTCAGGTCTGCAGACCAAAGAGGACGGTCTAGCTTTAAACACATTTTCTCAGCATCAATTATTAAAGGTTACACAGCGATGGGGTTCTACTTTGTTTCTTCGTCACAGCAGGGCTTTAGTAAACAAATATTACTATTTTTCTCTTGGAAAAAAGGTCTTCATTGGCTTTCAATGCTATTGATTGAAATGTAAAGCAGTTTTGATATCTCTTCTGGGGATTTCCAGCAACAAGTCATAAATCTACCCTCCCAAATTGTTTATTCGATATTAAGAGCACAAAATAAACTCCCCAAATATATTCTGCTCACACACCTCAGGGGGGCCAAATAATTGTTATGGAGAGAAATGGAAATCGAGATAAAATATTGATATGTGTCTTCTGGAAAGAGTTAGTAGTTTATGTCACCTTACTGCAAGGACGATGTAATCAGAGACTTAGGGAATTCCAAAGTAATTGGAATGAATAAGCTATGATCTATAGAGTATATATAAATGTAATATATTAACATTATAATGATTATAAAACATTCATCACTGGTTGCTGAAGCAGAATACAGTTTTTTTTTTTTTTTTACAGATAGCGATCAATGTTCTATGACTTGTTAAGGCAAAATTTATTTTGTGTTTTTTGGACAATATAAAGCTAATGTGCATGGCACCCACTCATTATGGGGTATTTAAGGTGAAACCGTTCCACCACCACCATCTTAAATTTCAGTTCAAAGCAGGTTCTATGTCATATATGATAAATACTTTCAGAGTTTCGAAGTTATTGTGACAGCCCCCTCTGTCTTGCCAAGTGCCCATCATATTACAGGAATCTAATGCTTGTGCAAAGGCAGTAAGCCTCGATTGCTTTACTGTCACATGTAATTTATAGCATTCTATTTGCATCTGTTTGCCTGTGTGACTAATCCACAACTTTTTATCCACGAGCCTTGATCAATAAAACCTCGTCGGTATTGGCACTTGTGGGTATTGGGTTCTACAGAGATGTTTGATCTGGGAAGCAGGGAGTCAGGATTCTCCAGAACCCATGTAACCCCTCTAAGAAAGAAAGGGAGAGAGATAGGAGGGAGCTGATTAGTGTGGACCAGGTAGAGTCAGTGAAGCTGATCATTGAGGTGAATTGATGTGATTTCATGCTTTGTTTGCAAGATCATTCAGACCAAAAGTGCAATGAAGTCTTTTCCCCAAATCACACCTTAAAGATACAGTGGCTGTATGAAAAACATTTAAGAAGCTGGATCGCATTAGCTGTAGTTTCTGTTACTTGTGTTGAACACACAGCAGGGCTCAGGCCCGTGCTACGTGTAGTCAAGATATCTGATGCGAACTCAGGACATGAGAAACCGTAGGCGGTTTCCATAAATATTCCGCAGTTACCCGCATGTATACTTACCGTTTGCCTAATGCACGCCGAACAGCTTCATGGGAAAAATGTTGGTTCTAGTCAAAGCATTGATCCAAAATTTACTGTTTACTATGCAGGATTATTCGGACCAAAGTTCAGCAGCCATTTCATCCATCGCCAGACGGAACACCGTTATCCACCCCTGGCCACACCATAGGTATGGAGCCTCCTTGCCATCATTTTAATTTGCTTTGTATATACATGCAAGTGCATTTAGATTTTACAGCTCAACACATGAACAGTAAAATTGCCCAAAAGCAAATATATGTATAGATTTTCTCCTTGATTACATGTCATTGCCAGTTATTACAATGTGGTGCAATAAGTTCTGAGGTTTTTAAATGTTATTTTCGAAAGTGTTCTGATTTTTTTACTGACTAATTTATCCAGTCATATTGCGGCCTTAAGACCCTTGCATCCTGAGAGGTCTTGTTCAGGTGATGATCTCTGCTGAGTCTCCTTTTCATTCTACCTACTATTCTTTCAGTACCAAGCACAACCTCCCCACCTGTTTCCAGTGCTTCCAATGATCCAGTGGGGTCTTACTCCATCAATGGCATTCTGGGTATTCCCAGGTCGAATGGCGAAAAGAGGAAACGAGAGGATGGTAAGAAAAGTGAATTTTTACTGTGCTTGTTTTAAATCTTGTTTTTCAGTTAGACTGGCATTTTAACACTGCACCTAGTGCCCTGCATTAAGCGTTGTGCTCTACCTATAGCGATGGAGAACGATCAGCGTGGAATTGATGTAATATCAAAGTAATATTGTGAAGAAGGAAGTGTAATTTTAGGTGCGCCTTGGTAATAATCAGAGGATTCACTGAAATTGTTATGCATCAGAAATGAAAGTTGTATAAGTATTAGGAACGCTGAATTTCAGGAAACACACAAAATACTTATTTGTGAATCACAGTTTGGAAAGGGCGAAGGCGCAATCACTTAATCCATTTCAAGACGCAATCCATTTTCTGCAAAGATGCCTAAACGGCTGTATTGGTTGGGCTTATACACTGAACGTGTTTTCTAACAACTGCATGAAACGTACTTGATAAACATTGAAAAAAGGAACAGCTCATTGCTAACGGAGGTATTGACAATTTCCCCATAACTTATCTATGGAAGAAAATTAACATTTATGAATATACAAATACTGTATTTATAATGCATGAATGCCAATGAAAGGCTTTTTGATTTCATGATTTGACCTCCAGAGTTGTCTTCAGCAATTAATCTTGGCTGAATTGATTAAGAGGAGTAGGATAATTACATGTCAAGATGATGCAGCCAAACAATCAGGTCAGCCCAAGACATTGCAACTCAAAGAGCATTTTTTTTTCTCTGCTGTTTTTGAGTAAGTTGGTGAGTGGATACAGGCAGCCTGGGGCCTTTATAGATTATAGGTTCTGTAAGCAATAGGCTTTTTAATGCCATTGAATAAACATCTCCCCAGTGAAAAATTGAGTAGGTGCATTGACAACACTGTGGTACACCGGGCCACCATGAGTAAAAATCATTTTGGGGGGTGGGGAATAAGTAAGAGAATCAATAAATAAATAGGAAAAAACTTAGGGAATGTTAGCAGTGAGAATGAGACACCCCTTTTGTCCTCTCAGTTGGCAGGCTAGCTCAGTCTTTTATGAAGTTATTTCCCCTGTAGTTAGTAGGGAGGAAAATAGCATATTATAGGTTACGTTTGCAATCGCTGCGTTTGTTTGTTCATTTGCCAGACAACTGGATTCTGGCATCGTTGGCAAGATGTTGTTTGGTCTAGATGGGTACGAAGGGAGTATGTTGATGACGGTCTAGCTCTGCGATACATTGTGCAGAACACTAGGAATCAGGATAACTCCGCCGTACGCGTGAAGAATGCAGTGTCCGCTGTTTTCTTCCCCAACTTGGTCAGGTTCAGCCCTAAAGCTCTGAGAGTTCAGTCATCAGGGAGGATTAATATGGAGCTGCTTAAGAGCCATCCGCTCTAATGAGACTGATGTGGCAGCAACAGAACAGGAGGGAAGGTGGAGAGTCACTGAGGCTGAGAGGTCACGACGTCAGCTTTTGTTTTCATTAGGCCCCCTTTCTGATAATTGGTGAATCTGTGGCATGTCGCTCCTAAAATCTGGCTAAATGGGTAGTTTTGCATATATTCCAGTACCTGGCCCCTGTGTCAGCAGAGGCCCACAGGATAGCTTTGCAAGAATGTGGATTATCTATGTAGAATCATGCGCGGGCAGACAGCAGGCAGACAGTAAGCATCCAAAACCCAAAGATGGGACTCTCAGACGCCTGGGACAGGTGCACCAAACACAAAAGGCTTTAACAGGCGGTTTCTTGAATGAGTATAATGCACCCCATATACATTTCATTCGATTAAATGGGGAATGCTGCTCTCATCGTGCCTATATCACTAAATATTTAAATAACGATGCATTGTGTTCATATTTTTAATGCATGGCCTTTCAATGCAACACTAAATTTGGATTTTATAAATATATATATATGTGTGTATATATACACATATATATATACATATACGGTCTTAATTCTATAATTAATAGTGGTGTTACACATTACTCATGCTTATGTGTAAGTTATAATAATCATTTCAGCAGAAGTATTTAATAGCCTGATTTTCACGTTGTTCTGTAATGCGCCAAGGAAGGGCCGGGCAGTTAGCGGTGATGCGTGTTGCGCGTCGTGTCGGAGCACCCCGTTCCCCGCGCATTGTTTGCCGTCAAGCTAATCAGGCCCTGATGAAGACTTCATGCTTGCTTATTTGAGCCAATGCCAATTGTTGAAAATACTGGGTGTTATTTAAACGCAGTTCTCATTTCACGCAGAGACATCAGGGAGGCCGTGTGACAGTTAATACATGGTTTAAATTTCATAGTAGGACAGTAGCCTGGGGCTACCTAAGGCTCGTTTGGTGTGGCAGGTCTCATCTTCATTAGGTCATAATAACTAAAAAAAAAAAAATTCAGTGCCAGCTTGGTAGGAATGGACTGTCGTCAGCGACGTGGAGGGTTGGGTGCGAGGTGCACAGCGTCGTGGCACCGCTGGCCGCGTATCCCTCAGCGTCTGCTCTAACGTCTTTGCGGTGCTGCGCCGGACGCCATCCGGATTCGGCTCTTCCTCACAAGCCGGCGGTGCCCTTAAAGATGGTCCCCATTACAAGAAGGATGTTGAGATAATGTAGTGTGACATGCGTTATGTACACCGGGTCTCCAGAAGAGGAGTTTCAGGGACACAGGTGTCATAAGAGTCATTAATCTGCCATTGTCATGTGTTATTGCAAATTAAAAGTAGCATGTTACACTTGCCGACTATTGGTGGTGCTGGCAGAGTTGTGAGTGTGTCGGGGGGGGGGGGAGCTCTTCTCTAGATCATGTCTTTGGTGGCTATAGCTCCCCACACGTTGAACAAAGTGACATTTAAGAGAATTTGCAATTCCGCAGAGAAAACCTATTAATTCGCAAATTAACATCGTGCAACCCCCCCCC
>JAAGVU020000041.1:8969433-8990483 GCA_011763525.2 Mormyrus iriodes | reverse complement strand
TTTTACTGAATTTCCCAAACCCCCCTGCTGCCCCCCCCACCCCTAACGTTTCTATGGTGAAAAAAAAATCAACAAGAAGATCATTCAAGAATCAGTCAAAAAAAGTAAAAGAAAAAAAAATAAATAAAAATACTATTTTAATAACAGAATAAATTCCTTCACTGCTAAATTGTGTTGTGTTTTATAGATTCAAATTTATTGATTATATTCTGAAATAATCTAGATTATTTATATATTTTCTGTAATTGCCTAGTAACTGACATTATCAAACTTAGACTTGATTTTCCCTTGGTGACTGTTGACACTAATAACTTAATATGCAGTGTATTTTAATCAGGTGCGGCACTGGGAGTTGCTTAATGGCAGGATATTACAGTTTACTAGCATATGATAAACCCAGGCGATAGGAACTGAGACTAGGAAAAAGGATGTTAAATTATCTTACTCATTTAGGCTGGGATTCAATTTCAAATTAATATTGCCTTTACAGGAGAAAGAACTGGAGATTATGTTCATCCTTAAAATGTTTTCTAGCACCAATTAAAATGCCTGCAGTTATTGATCTTGTTGATTTTATGTCTCAACATTTGCATAATCTATTAAAGATGAATGATTCATGAACTCTTCATTGCTGGTGGAGATTGGAATTATAAGGCGAGCCTGAGAGATAGAAATCTTTTTGTATCCTCCGTTCATTCCTATTACAGCTAAGAGAAAGACTAGGCGCCCAAATAAAGAGGGGATTTAACGCAGTATTTCCATCATCTAAATTCAGAGGCTAGCCGCCATCTAACGTTACAGAGGTTTTTCCTTCCTGCTTTAGCGACATTACCACTGTTTAAAATAGCCGCATTACTGAACTGTTGTATATCGTGCTCTGCGTTTCACATGGGGCGACTTATCGGCGAACATTTAATAAGGGCGGCTTTGCCTGATCCTCCCCTAAATACATTAGCACGCTGCAAAGTCGTCGTTAATTTATCCTGCGAGGCGTTGAGTGGGAGCATCAGCATTAAGCAGTGTTGCTGTCTGGAACGGGGCACAGTTGTAATGATCCCACAGGGGATGAGGATCTCCGGTCGCCGCTGTCGGCGTGTTTCGTCACGTTCCGCTTTCCGATCGCAGTCTGACTCGGATCATGACAGAACGGGGTCCAACGTTTCCTGGAGGAGACCCCCGGCACTCCTTAGATCTCCAGCCCTGAGCATAAGCTTCGCCGCATGGTCAGAAGGCACGACTTTAGCCTTCAGCTGGGCCAAGTGGGAAGGGTCGGCTCCAGACAAAGATGCAGCCGTTAGGGCCTTAGAGACATTTTTTTTGGGTTCATACCTATAGAATGAATCAACGGTACAAATTCTTGAAGCACGTTCCCCCCCCCCCACCGGGGCTATTAAAGCTGGCCTTCCTGGTGCCAGTGGAACGGTACGGTGTCAATGGGCACCCCTTCGTCACGCTGAAAAAAATAACTTGAGCAGGTGCTGCCGGCCTCCCGCCTGCTTCCGAATGTCCTCGGGAGGAAATGAAAGCACCAGCAGGGACGCCAACTTCCGTCCTCAGCCTCTACCGATGCAGAGCAGGCGGCTTCGGCGTTAGTGGGAGAAGGAAAAAAATAAAATAAAATAATAATAAGCCCGCTCAGCGTCCACCGGGGCTGAAATATATCCCGGTCCGAGCTATTTTTGAAGAAGGGCGCGCTATTCTCCAGTGAGCACCAAGCAACAATCAGTCCCCTAACCCCAGGTTCCTGACGTGTGGCCTCTTGACAAACTGCTTGTCTGCCCGCTCACCAGGGGAGACCCAGCCCAGTGCAGAAATTAATGTTTATTTCGTCTTCTCAAAAGCACACTAACCTTTGAGCACACATTTGATAATGAATGACTTTCACTCTGTGTTTGGGGAATTAAAGCAATTTGGCTCTCCAAACATTCTTTACTTAGTTGTAATTAATTAGCGTGTGGGGGTTTTTGGCTCGTGATGAATTGCTGCATCCCGAATATAGAAAATGGAGGTCAAAGATTTTTTGTTGTTGTTGTCATGAACATGAAGGTGTCCCCATCATGGCAAATTTAATGCTCTAACCACTGAAAGAGTCACTTGCTGGGGACTTTGTCATGCTGGCAAGCAGGATGAAGGTCACTTCTGATTCGGTCCTCGCTGTGACGAGCGGCACTGAAATAGGAACAGGGAAGCGAGCTTCTGTAGCAACCCCGAGACCTCCCGGGCGCGTGTTTATCTTCTGTCGCTGTAATTGGGGAAGGGGGTGATGACAGTTCTGTGTCGAGCGTTAACTCGTCTCCAGGACAATAAGCGTCCACCGTTTTCAGTGGTTTTAATGTCCAGCCGTCTCGAACGTACCACTTGGGTCAGCGTGGTCCATGATCACGCCTGTCTGGAAGCTTCTGAGCATGGCGCCATGGGAATGGTGTCCCCCGTTTCTCAGATGAGCTCTTCCATTCTTTTTCTCTGTCTTGCTTCACTGTTATATTCCATAACATTGTTTTTTTTTTCTTTTTTTGCATATATAGCCTTGTACAACTGTAGCCTTATTTTTCAGATAATGAAAAACGAGCTTATGCATTTGCTTATTTACCATAAATGGCCTTCAAATCTTTAATTATATTCTAGTACAAATTTATCAGAAAATTATGAGAGACTGTCAGTTGAGGATTGCTGGGATGTGTTGCCATTTCTATTAATAGTTTCTTAAACCACGTTGGTTTGTGCTGAGGAGTCTGTCCTATAATAACTATGGAAAAAAATGCCTTTGAATTGATTTGTGTGGGAAAGAGGCCAGTAAAGTGGCTTGATTTCTAGGCGTTATGTCTAAGAGGGCTGTCACAGAAGGGCACAGTATAAAGAAACCCTTATCTTAATGAGGAATCTCTACACACAATTGTGTTGTAAAACAACAATGGCTAGGAAGCAGCTAATGAGGCTATCATGGCGTACTGAGAGCTCTCCCAACAGGCCCCACAAACAGAAGAGGATTTAAAGAGGACGTGTAGCACCAGGAACAGTGCTCACATTGATCGCTTGAGTTGCTCAGGAAAACGTGGCAGGGTTTGGTAGGGCGGGGGGGCTGGGGGGGTGATAGAGGCCGAGCCTCATCAGCGAAATTATTCCGGAATTTGCTTTTCAGTAGATTGTTTACCTCAACGCATTAGTTTTGAAATGCTGCTATAGCACGACTAGCTTATTTAGCCTCGCACGCGGAATCGTTTGTGAAATAAGCATGATATTTGTTTTAATGCCTTCCACCGTGATAGCCCGCTAAACAACCACAGAGGGCGCATTCGTTTTAACTACCCAAATACCCATTTTATCCATTTACTGTATATTTTAACATATATTAAAAAAACTACTTCTTAACTAATTATTCAGTGCTTAAAATGCATTGCTAATGTCAGCAATGTTCCAATTATTGCATTCTATCAGTTAGACTTGAAATTGGTAGTTTGCACGTATTGAATTGAAAAGCCAGCAAAGTAAATTATGCTGGAAGCCCTAATAAATGGGATTTAAGTCATTTACTTCCAGAGCGAAAGGGTACCCACCACCAAAGGAGTCCTCCCCCCAAAATGCTACCCTCGGATTCTGGGCTAAATAGGAAGCCCAGGGACTTGGGCTGGCAAATCGTGGCGCCAGAATACTTTATCTAGTGCCCCTTAAGTAAAGATTACTCTTTCCCCAGAAACCCCTGTTTTGGTAGGGTAATGGAATGCCCCAGGACAGCTGTGGTTTTGGATTCCAGCGTGGTGCGCCAGCCCAAAACATAGCGGGTGTCCACACAGCCTTTAAACTAAGGGCTCGCTGGGCATTGTGCGTGGCCCGGCCCCGCCCCCCAAGGAGTATGAATTAGCTCCGGACGCCTGCCCCACCTCCGTCAGCAAATCCGCCATTGTGTGCATGTGATTTCACCTGTTCTAATTGGTCCTACCTCCGCTCATGCTTAGCCAGCAACTTCTGGATCAGTGAATGGCGATTGTACTGTCACATCTCTTCTATAAATGGATCTTTTTCCTTTCTGTATATGCCATATACTCATATTAGCAAAAAAGATCCATCTCCTCTTTGTTGACATTCCCATAAAATACGGCGTTATGGATTCTTGCTGTGGCTTAGGCCATTTTCATCATTCAGTCTCCCCCCCCCCCCTTTCCTTCATGTGTGTGCGTACGTGTGTGTCATCACTGTATGTGTGTTTGTTTGTGCTCCATCCGGCAGAATCCCACTCATCCTCGGTCTGTGTAAAGCAGGAGCCCCTTGAGGCATCCCTGGCCCCTTTCACCCCCTCCTCCCTGGCGGGCTCCGGCCTAGCGGACCACCATCTCTTCCAGCCCGCTGTGTCAGTAGATGCCTCCACCCCTTGCTACACTGCCTATGCCCACCACGGCCCCAGCTACGGGCAGTATGCAAGCCAGCCTATCCTCGCAGGTACACCCTTACTGAAACCGAAAGTGCTTTTCGGGGGCTGGCCACTGTGTTTAGGTTCCCCGTTCCCTTTAGAAAGAAACGACGTGAGAGTTGGTCGAAAATAACAAAACACACAATTCCCCATAGCATACTGAAGCTCAGCCATAGCTTGTCAACTCAAGGCTTGCCTCCTCGAAGTCTAATTCCAAATGATTGTGTTCCTGCTAGTCTGAGGTAGAAACACTCCCGAAAATTTGAAGGATGTTCAGACGATTGACATGCGTGTCTATCCGAAGTTCGCATGGAGCATGGCGCATCTGTCGAGACTCTGCATTCAGGCCCCCTTGTTAATGTCCACTTCAGCAATGCATTTGCGAATGGCCTGCGGCACCCCCTCCATGATAACAATGCTGCAGGACCTCTGAATCCCTGGGCTTGGCTGAGTGGGGGCCACATACGGAAAGCCAAGCCCCCTAAGTAGGACAGTTAGCCCTCTGTACCAATTACAGGAGCTGAATGAGTGACCATGGGGCTTAGCTTGCAATGCTAGTCGAGGCTTACTTGAACTCTTAAGATAGGCCCAAATTGGGGGGCGGGGGTAGCATTTTGGAGTCAGATTAATTGGGACTTCATGAGGCCATACGAACTACTGACTAAGCAGCTCTCGCAGGCATTGTTTGTTTTTACCTCACCACCTTTATTTCAACAGTACTTTTAATTGATAGTTTAATTTATAATTAAAGCAGAGTCACCTTGCCGGAGGACAGAATCAGGCCTAAAACTAAAATTACGAAAATTGCCACCATTTGTCAGCTGTCATAACTAAGTGTTTTTTTTTTCTTTTGGGTTTATATGTGTTGGGCTATACGTGTGTGTTGTGATCATTTTTATTTTATGTTGCATGCGCATATTCTTTTTAATAAAAAGGCCGCATGGTGATGTCACGTCTCCATCCATTCGCACACACCCCATTTCCATGGCTTGGGAATCGCGATCGGTTGTTCACATTGCCTACCCAGGAGGATTTCGTGACCTTGTCTGAATGGAAGCTGTGATTGGATGCTTCCGACGTCACCTTTGCTTGGGGAACGTGCTTCGCGGGGTGATACCATCATCCTCCGGTTCCTCTAGCTGCTGTTTCTCTCCACAGCTTTGGGACTGCACGTTTCATTTGCTTTGAGCGACTCCTAAACACCAGCATCCATCTTTTTGTCTTCTCTCCAGGTCGAGACATGGCAAATACAACCCTACCTGGGTACCCTCCTCACGTCCCCCCTACGGGCCAGGGCAGCTATCCCACCTCAACACTTGCTGGAATGGTTCCTGGTAGGTGACATTTCATTTATTATTAAATTACTATGCTTCGGCTTTTAATTCCAGGTATTATATTTTCCAGAAAGATATTATCCAGTCATTTGAAGCTGATATGCATGATTTAATTAACGCATTCTTTCCAAACAATATTTTATTCACATCCATATTAAAATAAACAAAGTAGCAGAATTCATGTATTTTATATATCAGATATGGATGTAGCACAGTAGACAATTTAGAAAGCATATCGATGAACATACATTGGCTATATTCCAGCAAATCATCGAAGATAAATTTGTCCATTTCCTCAAATGCATTTCAGCAAAGCAAAACGCGAGAAGCTCAGCCATTTAGCGATTCAGCTGAAAATAGGTAATTACCAAAACAGCTAAGGCTCCACGCTGGTTGGAGGCGCGAGGACCATCACACTAATGATGTTGCGCTTGGTAGGCCTCGCCGTAGCCAACCAGGACAGTGATTAGTGGAGTGAGTGGACGTGCTGGGACGAGCGGCATTGACCTGTGGGGAAGCGCGGGGGGGACTCTGCATGCGCGGCCCGGTGTATATAAGGAAATTACATGTGCTTGATATCCGATCAGAGGCTCGGAGATAGGACAGATCCTCTCAGCGTCACTCGAGTTCCACAGCTCATTATCCCCTAGTGTACGCACTTTCACAAGTCGTCGATAAACACTGTCCCCGGCTGGCCCCCCAGCCCCAGCACGTTTCTCTTTTCCCCTCCACTTAACCCGCAGTTCAGGTTCACGGCAAACAGTTAAGGGTCACGAAACAGAGGCATGGGAGGCCTGTAAATATTTAAATCACTGTCTCTCTTAGGGACCCGACTAGGATTTCAGTGCCAGCCGTACGGATCGCGTCCTGGGCCAGTGCTTGGGCCCGTTCCCCAGCCTAAAATGGCACCAGCCCCCCCCCGTGCAGAAAACTGCCCCAGGGGCACTGACATCCTGACAAACCAGACAGTCGCATTTACGCAATCAGAATGAGGGGATACCAGTACTTGATTTTTGAAAATTTTTGATAAACAAATAAGCTTCGTTCAGTTTTAACGAATAAATTCCTGGTAAAAATGTACTAGACGCCATGCATAATTTTAAGATTAAATTGCTTGAGATGAAAGGCTAAATAGTTTAAATCCACTGTAAAGTGAGAGGGACCTAACAGATATAACCTTTTGTTCATCCGCACTCCGTCGTAAACATTACATTTTATTTAGAAATGCAATTTGGTGACAGAGTGAATTCAGCTGGAAAACATACCTTTTCAAGTACATCAAATATGTTTTTATCGCACATTCGTTTTCATCAGTCACACACAGTAACGCGTTACCTGGAAAACCCTCTTAATCCTAAGGCTATAGGTTTTGTGGACCCTCCCATTCATCTGGCCCAGACCGACTAAGATTTAGTGACAGGCCCAAAACACTGTTAAACCTTAAGCCATTCTTCACTGGCTTCATATAAAATCTTGCCTTTATTGTCTCATAAAAAAAAACCACACTGGACCGACTGCATTGCTCACTGACACAGTGTGAGTTACTTCCTGCAAACTGGAATTCTGCACATACAAAAAAAAAGAAGAATTTGAGAAGAAAATCCATACGAGCATCCTATTTTTTCTAAGAGGGACCTCCCAGGGGTTTATCTGGCTACTTCAGCCCAAGGATAGATGAAGCAGAAAAAGCTGTAAACTATGATCCAAAACAAGCAGACAACTGCTAATAGATTACCAAAGCGATAAAATCAACTAGGCTGATGAGGTACGGATTATAACAAGGTGTAGCAATGCAGCTCATTTCTCACAGATTTGCTTATGCCCAAAACGCCAACATATATAGCCAGCAATAATATTGGCAAAAATTATTAAATAGCCAGTCTGACTTCTGAAAACATCAACTGAAGAATGTGGCTCATTTTCCAGGCATTAAAATGCATTTGCAGCTCTTTAAATGAACATGAACAAGAATTCACCTCGGTATACAACCACTCACAAAATGAAAGACTTGTATAATGGAGGGAGAGTGAGATGGGGACAGTAAAGGAGATAAGAGGGGGATTCTGAGATCTAGCCTATCAGCATTTTTTTATATATATATAAAAACCAGAAGAATGAAATCAAAAGCAGCAGGCAAAAGGTTATAAACTGCACATACAGCAGAAGGGGGAGGGAGAGTCTCAGTGGTTAAAGCAATGTAGCGCAATGTGCAAGTAGCTCTCCCGGATCTTTGACTGATGTTTAAATTGAGAAGTAGCTAATGATGACCGGCCCGCATATGCGAGGAAACGCGGCAGCCATCTACGACGGTATCTGCCGAGAGCCGTCTGAACATCAACAGAGCCTCTTATACGTCATTTCAAAATGACGCGGTCAGTAGGCTTTGCGGGGTTGTGAGTCAGGAAGTCAGCATCAGATTATGTAATTCTGGATGATGGTGTCGTATTTTCCCCATATCTGAAATTCTTTGACCAATTCACAGCACTAAAACTAAACGGCTCTCTATCTTTCCACAGGGAGCGAGTTTTCAGGGAACCCCTACAGTCATCCACAGTACACAACGTACAATGAAGCTTGGCGATTCAGCAACCCGGCTTTATTGAGTGAGTATCATTCCTCACGTACTCACTTTGTATCCGATCTTGCATTGGGTTTCCTCAGTTTTCCTGTGGATTCTGATACGGTAAACGAATGAATTCCATTACATGAAAACCGTCAGCATGTCGTACAATGAAAATAATCGTAACAGAACTGGAAAAAAAAATATCGTCATAGAATACCAGCCAGCTTCATATCATGAAAGTGCATCACACATTTATATAGCAGTATTTCTGCAACATGGTATAGTATTTCGTGTTTTTGAAATATGCTGAGAATCCATTGTACAACAGAAGTGTACAGACAAGCTGCTATGGCGTTTGCTAATAGCTCATCTGCACAGTCAGTTTTGGGGTAGCTTATACTATGATTAACATGAGAAGCCTAATAGTTAATTGTGAAAATTCCCATTCGGGGAATTATCTGTGGGACTTAGTACCTTCCGCATTCTAATTGAATTATGATTATAAAATTAAAACGATGAAATAATTACAATTGATACCGGCCCCAATATTTAATTGTTCCATTCACCCTTTTTTGAGTAAGCTGAGTAATGACTTGAAGGGCTGTTCCAGCAGGGATGTGGATATTCATTAGTTGGGCATATTTGTTTTTGCGTTCTGTGTCTTTTCAACTGGCTTGTTCTTCTGTTAACTTTTAGGTTCCCCTTATTATTATAGTGCCGCATCAAGAGGCTCGGCTCCACCCACTGCTGCCACTGCCTATGACCGCCACTAGTTACAATGGAAACCAAATCAAACTACAGGACGATGCTTTTGTCCTCCATATTGTACCAGTGTGAACAGCGTTAAGGTCAAAGGAATGGAAAGTGGCTTCAAAACATCCCATCTCTTGCTCAGAGAAAGACGGACGGACGAATAGGGACACCCGACGACTCCACGCAAATCTGACCCCTCTGACTTCAAGTCCTACTCTCCCATCGGCAAGACTGTACAATTTCAGAAAGACTTTGAGAGATTCTAAATATATATATTATAAAAAAAATGAAGAAAAACATGGTGTGAAGAAAGCAAAGTTAAAAAAAAAAAAAAGTGACGTGGCTTTTTCTCCAATTTTATTAGTTTGATTTTCTCGTCATGGATCGACACGTTCCTTCACTTGATTGATCTCGCCTTCCCGAAGAATCCAGTCTCGAACATAACAGCTCACTCAGCATCAGGTCCTCCTGGTTTCGTTGCAGTTCCATGGTTTACTGGTTTACCGAGAGCGTTGTGTGCTGCAGACAGTAGCGTCAGAGTGGGCTGCAGTTTGGTGCTTACTCTCCTCTGCTGACTCTTTCCGTATCGGTTCCTGATCTGCAGAACAGCATGTGTGAACATATCCCTTCTTGACAATGCCACAGAAAATGATAAGTGGACATTCTTTCTTTTCCTGTGATACACAATCAGATGTAAAAAGAACATATGTGTGAAAACTGAAGAAAACCACAGGGCATTGTGGTCTTCCCGAATTTAAATTAGCAAAATATATACTTAATTTTTTGGTTAAATTAATTTTTGGTATTACTGTTGCTGTTATTACGAAGGTCTTTAGGAACATTTAGAACTGTTTGGTTTATTTTTATTTGTTGTTTTTGTTCTTTCTTCCGTTGTTTTTGTATTTCTGGGACACAGCAAATGATACAAGTCCTTACAATATTCAATTTGTCCTTGATTTTGCACTATTATCTGAGGGTCTGACACTGTAGGATTGTATCATGCAGAATTCAATTAAGACAGCTACCTTTTCCTGCAGTGGGGCAGCATGGAAAATTGTCAAGCAAAATAAACAAGTGTAAAGGTTACTTACAGCAATTCGGTTGAGCTAGCACTTAAAAAGGCGACAAAATGGAAGCTCATGTTGTGGTTCCATTTCCCATTACAGGCATGCCAACAAATACCACTCTGTGTTTGAATCTAGGGGTATTTAAATGCACCAGTCCATGAATACGCGCATCGAAGCATTTGTCCAAAGTGCTGTTTCTCCAAGTTCTTGACGACTCAAACGACCTTCGGTTTTTATGCCTAACTTGTAACGTACCAAGATGTATCAGTGTTCAGGTTTCCCATGTGCATTTCGGTTCGTGCTAAGCGCATGTATGTGTGTGTGTGTGTGTGTGTGCGCGTGTGCTTGTTCGTGTGTCTGTGAGCGATGAGGAGAAACAGAAAAGAGGAGGGAGAGAATTAAACATCCTGATCTGGCAGCTTTGCAAGAGTTGGTGGCCGCTGTACCTGCATTACATGTATACTGAGGTCTCAGGCTCCACGCCATCCAAACACAAACAGAATACTGTCTCCATCTGCACGCAGGAAACACACACAGGTCTCATCCGCAACTTCAAGGAAAGACACATACCATCTTTAGGAACAACCACGATAGCCTTTAAAAGACACTGTGTTTATTTAATCTTTTTTTTTTTTTTTTAAGCTAATACCAGGTTGACCTTCACGCTAATGTCAGTCACAGAATAGTATTTCACATGGGAAAGTCAACAGGAACATGGAAGGCTCCGGGGAATGCCTTCAGCTTTCCACAAAATGCTACAATTATTTATTACAGAGACCATTTAATGAAAGCAATCCGTAGCTTCATTACATTTTTTTTCCCTAAATAGTAGTTAATATAGTTCAGAAGGAATTGGGGGAAAACCTTTTTAGAGGACGTTTTTCATTCATACTGCTCCTAAAATGTAAAGTGAATGTACTTTTTACTGCATTTGCCAAAGATTTAGTTCGTGTTAATATTTTATTTACAGTATGTGTATGCATTGTACAAGCAGTATTATAGTAAAAAACAAAATAACTAGTCAACTCTGAAAATGTATGTGGTAATATTATGCAGAGGAAAAAAAAACGATCATCATATGCATATTAACCTGTAAAAATTGGTGAATTCTTACAGTTATTTAATGTCATGTTATTTGCAACAAATTGCTGCTTCGTAGAATGGTTCGTGTGGAGTGTAAGGACACGTCCACTCTGTATATACCGAAAGAACAGCTACATCCTGAACGCAGCGTCATCCCAGTTTGCTTCGTCCCGTTTGTAGATACAAAAAGGAGAAATAACAGCATAGCTTTTTATTTTTGTCTGAAGTCCTGTCATGCTCTAGGGAAAGGCAAGGCATGGAACCAACCCGTAAGCCATTAGACTCACCAGTCCAAACGTGTTACTCACCGTCACCTGTACGTTTGACACTGTACTTTTTTTCCTTTGTTTACTTCCGATTTTTTTATTTTATTTATAATCGCTATGCAAATCGAGAAGAAGACAAAAAGGCTTTCTTTACCATCTTCTTTTATTGGACTCAACTGTTTTAACCGACGCAACTACGGCTTTTGGTGTGAGAGGAAATTCCCAACGTGCTTGCTAGGTGTGATCAAAAATATTTTCATTCTCTGATTCTTAAGGCTGTTTTCACAACCGTCGTCTGATTGTGACCTTCATTCCACGTTCATTGTGAAGTGTGACTACGTTTCAGCCGACGTGGCCAGCGGGGTCCCCCGGGGGCCTCCTGCCTCACATTTGGCGAAAACTTTTTTGTGACTATTAGATGTTATAGTAACAGCATCACTCAACCTATGTAATTGTGGTCAATTTGCATGCTTTTTTTCATACATGCACACCCTGTGGAATTGAAAAAAAAAAATGTTGCAAAATAGTAAATTCCTATACAAAGGTATAATTTTAAAAGCTACTGTTACAAGAGTGAACATTACATCTGAAATCGGGTGACCCTATAACTCCTGCAATCTTATGGCAAAGAGAAAAACATTTAATAAAAATGGGAAAAAAAACACAAAATCTACCAAGGACTGCAGCCCCCTTGCTCTGAAACAGGAAACGTGTAACAATCATATTGCACTTTGACTATTAACTGCTATATTTCTTACTGAACTCTGGATCTGACAGTTGGGTACTACTGTTGACTACCTGAACTGAAAAAAGAGCCGCAGGAAGCTGTGACTGCAGAGCTTATTTGAAGGATCGGGTCTCCTACAGTTGTAAAAATGATACAAAGCAAGTGTCACAAATCTGAAAAAGGATTTTCCATGGTCTATAACTAAAGCCACAAGGCTTCAATCATTGTTCCAGTTCTGTTCGAATTTTTTTGTGCACATGAGAAATAAATTTTTGTATGTCAACACAGCTTCATGTCACTTGGTATTAACATCCTTAACCCCTGTGAATTTTACTTCTTCCGTTCTAAATTCTAGAATCTATAGAATTTAACCTCATTTTGAAAATGTACTGGGGTCACCTCGACCCCCAAAATAACACAGGGGTTAATCCTAAATATTTGACTATGTACTTGTATGAGATGGATTTCCATGTGTGTGCATATGTATAAATAACATACAGATTTTTGTATTCAACATAATAATATATTATACAACTTAGTATCATGTCAACACAATTTAGCGGCAATAATAATATCCAAAATAATTTTTCAGAATCAACAAAACTTGTGGCCAATGACTGAACTAGAAAGGTAAGCGGTTGCTAATATTAATAACTAAATTGCCAGATATCTTACCTAGAGTCCTAAAATAATACAAATGATAGAAGACAGGACTGAATAGTAATGAATGTTTGAAATGTTTACCTTGACTGCTATGTCTAGCCTTGTAAATGGAAGTTGTCACATGACAAATTCAAAATATTACCATGTATTTTCAAAGGAAAATTCACCGCAGTACAGTCAGGTGCTGTGTTGCCCCTTGTGTTTAATGAGGATGGAGTGCACACCAGATATGTTCAATCCTTTCATAAGCAATGAAAGCATCAGTAAATCTCTTAGTATGGAGATCATGGCATGTAGATCATATGATCCCAGCTCCCATCCAACAATTAGCCGTATCTTTTCATAAATTTATGGCCCTGAAAAGGAAAGAGGAGGGGACCCACCCATTTCATTTACAATCTGTAGAAAGAGCCAATGTGCTGCTTTTAATCCGAAAAATGCTGGAAGTTTGACATTGACATCATAAAAATAATGAATATTTTCAGGGGACATACACCTAATACTCAATAGGCATGCAATACCGATTAAATCATTTTTGGATGGAATTCTCACACTAATTAAACTGGGCGGCATTTTACTGCATTTTAAAAGTATCACCAAAGCAGTTCTGCTAATTGACAAAGAGGAGTCATTTAACTCAAGACAGATTTGGTACCAGTTTGATTGAATCCTGTCCAGTATGGAAGCCAGCTGAGTACAATAACAGCAGGATTTAATATATGCCTCTATGCAAAGCACAATGAATTGAATTTTAATTACAAGCTCTAGTTTAATGAATGAACTTGATACAGACTATATCATATGTTTGAAGCCTGCAGTCAGAAAAAGGAAGTGTTTTCTTAATGATCTGGATCAGTGAGCAAAATGAATACTGAACCTTTCAGCTCTTTGTAAAGCAGAAATATTTGCAGTTAGCATTCAGTTCCAAAATAAGGTGTTTACCTTGGCCAGGAAGTCCTCTCTGTGGTATATTCTGCTCCCTTTGTATGGCTAGTACTGATGTTCAGTGGGTAATTGGTATAAAAGTTATTATAATCTATCTGTCTCTAGTGCTCATTACCTAACTCCAAAGTGGAACTTGTGTAGGGGAAAAACATTTGACCAGACATTTAGTGGCTTTGACATTTGTTTATCTAATAAGCTTATATTAGGGCAGCTACATAAACACATAAATATGCTAATTATTGGAATTAAAAAACAGTTTGTTTATTCCCTTGGCTAAAATACACATGTTTTGTACATCGCCAGTGATCAGCAGGGTGAAGTACTTGCTATTGTTCGTCTGTTCAGAAAGTTAATTGGTTGTATTTGTTTATTTTATCTGTTTGTTTTGTCGTTTGATTTGTTTGGTTATACTGCTGCTTTGTAGTTCATTTAAGAGGTTAATAATACATGTGCTGTGTATATATACAGTTTAGTTATATTCCCTTAACACCTCACAGATTTTATTACTCGTATCGCTAACACGTTAAGCAACGGCCCAAACGTCACACAACAGACATTTAAATGAAATTCGATGCGGGTTGCAGGCCGGTAAAGGCAGCCCCCCATGTTTGGTACATCAGAAGGATCCCCATGTTGGCTCCCCACCGTGAGAACCTCTACGACTCCCACCTACCCACGCATCCACCCAGCAGGAACTCTAAATACATCGCCTGGTTCTTCTCATACCCTCAAAAGCTTCCTGGAGGAAGGGCCGCCGACGGAGGACGGAGGTAAGATCCACGGCACCTGTGCTCCAGAACGAAGAAGGTTCGGCTACGCTCTCAGCTTGAAGGCCAACTCCTGCAGTCTCTGGCTGCAGCTGCCCCGACCCTCGCTGCTCCTGCCAGAGGCAGACCTCCTGCGATTGAAATTCAGTTTCCTTGCCTTTTGTTTATTTCATAGCTCCCCTGTGAAGCATCAAACGCTGCTGTTCTGTCAACCTCTAACTGTCGTATGTTTGTCATTCAGCCCTTGTTAAAATATAAAAAAAAAACACTTGCCGTCGTTCTTCCCCCAGCTGAGAATTCCCAGTAGTAAAATTATTCCATTTAGATGGAAACTTTTTTTGTCACTCCCTTGTCTAAATTGGCATATCTGGCTCTTTCGCAGAAACCAATAAACTGTGAATCTGAATGCATCTGTCAATCAAGCTCATCTTTACTTGAGCCTGCCAGATGACAACAACAAAAAAAACCAAAGCAGGAGGAAGAAATTAATAAATAAATAAAGCGCCCCCGAGATACTGCCAGCTGATTGGCTCTCATCAGCAAGGCATCACAAGAAGCACCTGTCACTCCCTGTGCTTCCCCAGCACTCTGAGGGGAGCCATCCATAGATTGGTGTGCCTCCAGACAGAAAGGCCAAGCGAACGAGGCAGTCCTCCTGTGAGGATCTTCCTTCGGGTTTCGTCCTTTAACGGCATGTGGGGGAGGGCATCTCCGGCGGCTTTCGTCACCTTAACCGCGCGCCAAACCCGCTCGCTGAACTCTGAGAAGGGCCACGTGGTGAAAACAATGAGGCTGGCGGCCGCATCCCGCTCGAAATCCACCGTCACTTGAAAACAGGGAACGCCAAGCTTTTGTGGCTAGCCAAGTGAGCATGACGTACATACGACACCAGCGAGGTGATAAAGGTGCTACGACAGAGTGGCCCCCGCCGGCTGGCAACACGGGCTGACCTGCCGTGACCGTCGCATCATCTCTTAGGTCTCACTCCGCTGCGGAAATGAAACCATATGTCCCTGGAGTCCCTGGCGCAGCACCCCCCCCCCCCCCCCCCCCCCCCCCCCTTTCCAGTTTGTGGTAACCCGCCGTGGTCACACTCATGTCCGTTGTGGGCGCCCGGTTGTTTCTATATCCCAAATTTTTGTTGGCTGACAACCTTTGGAGCAAATAACAGTTTTGTCTCATCTAAGTGCACATTACCAGCCTGCCTGGCTCCGGAAATGGGCTCTCATTATGAAACGTCTACTAAATGCGTGGAACGTGGTATCCTCTAACAGCACACCTCTCCATTCCTGTCCTGACGGAGAACGTTATAAACCTGGACAGAGATCCCAGTCACAGGAGTACGTCTTACCGACCTGCCTATGGAATCTTTTGCTCAAGTTTTTTTTTTAAATTTTATTTTATGAATGACATTAGCTAGGAAAACAAGAATGGTCAGGATTTACTACTTCATGTTCTTATGCAGTGTCATTTTTCATTAACATCTCACCGTTCAATATATAATTAATCTGCTACACAAAGCGATATACATATTTGCACCACAATTGTATTGTTTTGTTACCAAAATATTGCATTGTTCTCACTTACACGACCAGCAGCGTGTGACCTATAGCTATGGCTATGGATGTATTCTGATGCTTTCAAGAAGCCAATACATGAAAAATTGTTTCTATGTATTCGATTCAATTGAGAAAAAAAAAGTGCATTCGGTCAATACTATTTTTACATAACAGTCAAATGGAATACAGCAGTAACATTACAAAATGATTATAAAAATATGTATCGTAAGCAAAAAATGTCAAGCAAATGCAAATAAAGAAATATCTTTATGATGCAAACACATATGCATAATACTTAAAAAAATACATATTAAAAGTTGCAGTGAGCTTGGTCAACTGCTTTGTGAAATGGAAGCTGCCAGCATTAATTTTATTATTTAGACTTAATTCAAAACAGGTCCTGTGGCTTGGATTCTTCCTGTGGTCGCCGGCATGTAAGTAAACAGTTACGGGTTATGAGACCTGTTAGTTCAGTAAAGCTGTAACTGCTGACAGATGTTAGACGTTAAATAAGAATATTGGCAGAGCAGCAGATGATTGGCGGCCAGTGCTGACAAGCCTCTCAAGGTTTTGATCCAGAATATTGAACAGCATTACAGGGAGGAAGCGTTGAGCATACCAGCGGTACAACAAAAAGAGTCAATACACCTGCAGCAAACGGACCATTCATCAAACGGACCAATCTTATTCAACAAAACTTTTGACACATTTTGGCCAAAATACTTGATATGTATTTGGAAACCCACAGTCCATTTACTGACCTTATTCTTATGTAATGCACCTTATCATATAAAATATTAAAATATAATTGACCTTTTTATGTAATGCACCATATAAAATAATACTTTAAAACATGTTGGAATCATCAGTCTGTTCAGTGTACAGAAGACACATCCAGCTGTGGAAAGGCATTTAATGTTATGTTAGAAGTACATTGAACATGCGTGTGTTCCTTGCTTTAAATTACAATGGCTCAGACAGTAATACTTCATTTAAAATACAAGCCTTTACTTTCAAAAAAGGAATAATTGTTTCTTTATGCTACATGCTAAATCTTCCATCTAAAAGATTAGAGGATATATGAAATAATTATTGTGTGTGGGAAGGTAAATATTCGCAAGCATGATTTTTCTTTTACATTGTCGGCCAAATATTTAATTTCCAAATATTAAGCTCTATCCCTTCATCCATCCATCCATCCATCCTTCCATCTTCCAGGCATTGCATGAAAGCAGTGCAAGGCTACATGGATATTTGATATTAAAGCTATGGAAATCTTATAAAGAAACATTAACATTTTAAATTTAATTGGTAATGAAAAGCCACGTTTCCGTACATTCGTAAATAAAAAATAACCTAATCAATGCCTATTACCTTATTCATGCTTCTTTAATGCTATGACATTTATAAATCAATGTCATCCTTACAATAAACTTTATGTTCTAATGAACTGATATTGCATTTCATCTATTTATGTATCATCATTTTGATAAGATTCTTTCTGTGATTCATCTTTTTTCAATAACAATTAGTGTTAGTTTCATGGAATAACAATTAACTTGATATGTATCCAAGTACTTGAAATGATAATTTAGATAAACTAAGTTCATTGAATCACTTTTTATATTATTCACTATGCTACCCATCCAGTGATCATACAATTATCTAAGAACTTGTTCCAATTCCTCTGATATATTTACACAGGTTGAGACATATTAATGGTGGTCACCAGCTAATAAACAGGCAAAGCCAGGAAGATAATTTTGAGTTCCCTCTAATGTGTTTGCTGTTTATCCCCTTTGACCATCATACATGTTATACCAGCATATTAAATTATTTCTAAAAATAGGTGTTCAACATTAACATTCTTATTCAACTAAATATGAATATTGCTGTTTTATTGTCTGCCAAAAGGTCTTACGGAAAGCAGATTGGCGTTACTGAAGCGATTCAGATTGTACTTTGAGGTCCATTCCTGCCCATTATCTACTGTCACAAACGTACACATGCACATGTAAAAAAGGTTATGCCTAATGCAGATATTGTAAAACATTCATGACATTTTATAATCAGCGGTAATCTGCATATCTGGACACGTCAAGCAAAGCCAGAGACCCTGAGGAATTCTGTGTGATATCTGTCCGAGGCTTGTATCTCTAAGTTGGGGCAATAATTACCCCCTCTTTTTATCATTTGACGTGTGTCACCAGTTACAGCCCATCAAAAGTGGTCATAATTAACATACCACATCTAAGCACTTTAAAGTGACACAAGGTTAGGGCAAATGTTATTCTGGAAACGTATAATTAACGGGCCAAGAAAAAAAAAAAAAGTAGCTATTCTGATTCTAATGAAATCAAATACTATCCTCAAATGCTGCTGCCATATTTTCCAATTATGAGTTAATCTACGGTGCTTTTAAATACACAAATACACACGGTATCCTAAATTAGGCAGGGTTGCCAGTTCTGGCGTGAGATTTTAAATGCGAGACAAGTCTGCATGCGCATTTGCATGTATGTAAGAGTTTTACTACCTTGTAAATAGTCCGTAGGGTTTGCAAACTACCCCAAGGCTTTTGATGTAGCTAATTTTAGGTTTATAACGGAATAAAATAGATTTGCCGTAAGATTTCTTGTGTGAGCGTGAGAGTCACTCCAGACGCATGAGAGCTGGCAGCCCTGAATTAGGTTTAAAATGAAAGTAATGGTTATGAGCCACTTATGTCCAGCTGCTCATTTCCATTGTAAGCCTCTTCAAATTACACACAGTTTCTGTGTGGGATCAAAGTACAAACGATACTTATGATGCTCGCCATTGATAAAATTAACAAAAGCTAAACTCTTCTGCAGTGTAAACTCCCACCTATGAGAACACACCACATACAGGATGCTCTGAGAATTTCCCGTGGACAAAGCGAGCTGTCAGAATTGCGTCCTGTTGAGCGTACGTGTGATTGCCATCATCTTCTCTGTCATATTTGATCCTCAGAAGGGGAAAGGGTATCTTTGTCCTGTCAGTCAACAACACCTCATTAGGCAGACTTTTAATTATGAAATTCCCAAAGAAAGCATACTGTTGTTTAAGTTTGCAGTGGTGTGGCCTTCCACTCGCACTACATGCACGGTGATGGAGAGGCTACATGCAACGCAAAGTCTATATTGTCAAGGTACCAAAATGAAAAAGTAGGCTAAGTAAGCAATTCATTTTAGGTTGATCTGATAGTTTTAAAATGACAATATAATGTATATGTGGTGTAATTAAAGGAATTGAAGCATACATGCTTGGGTAAGCAACTACAATTTATTAAAAAGTAACGCACTTCAGCAAATGATGTCGTTTTTCAGGCTGCGTGTTGCCTATATAAGAAAACCGTGGCACTCCTAAATATTTTAAGGGTATTACCATCATTAAGGTAAGTATAGCTGAAAACAGTTAATGAATCTTTAGAAATGAACATTTGAAAATGTGGAAGCAAAAGAAGAAGCAAACGTGTAACTACTTTCACTACAATGCTTAAGACGCTAGCTTTTAAGCTACAAAACATGACTGAAGAGAATGATGTATCCAATCAAAACGGTGGGACTCAGTATGACTCTGGCGACTCTGTCCTTGCACATTTCTCCTTGCCCCCATTATTCCTGTAAAATTAATGTTGGGGGGGATCATAGCAGTTAAACTATAAGTGTGCACCCCTATACATTCCTTGTTTTTTTTTTACATTAGCCACAGTTGAATGCTAAAACATTCCACAGACAACTGAGAATATTCTATTCAATTTAATTTAGCTGTATAATACTACTGCATTTAATGATTTATTGGTTCTGTGTTACTGTTACTCACTATTCTTGTTACGATGAGTTATTCTAGATCAGCTACAAAACGCTTTGACTGTATCTTTTTTAATTGAGTAACAGTGTGTCTCTTTTCCCAGGTTGAAATGAAAAGTATATCCAAGTGATTATTTAATTTATAATGTCTTAATATCAAAATGCGGGTATTTGACATTAAGAAATGAGAAATATTATCTACTGGCTTATGTGCTGGATCTAATTGGATATGGCAATATACAATATGAATATCTAGTATCCATCAACTTCTGCGGTCCCCCCCTCTTCTATCATAGGTGTCAGTGGGGCAGCCCTGCTTGTTATGGTGACTGAATAGTAATTATGAGGTAATTTTTGACTCTTGCTGTGTGAGGCCATCCACAAGACACCTACAGAAGTTTGAAGGAGGTTCCTAATGAGTGAACACTGACGTGATTGAACAAAATACAATCTCTGCTTGAGCGGGGGAGATTTTTTTTCCACCCCGTCATGCAAATTCAAAGGAAGGGCGGCAGCGAGTTCCCCACACTAAACAAATGACCTTTTCATTAGTTATATCATCACAGGTGACTACCAAACTCGGCCAAAATGACTGACTGGGTGGCTTGTCGTTTGCCAAATCAGGCCACTTCCAATCTCAGCCAAAACTCATTTTCCTTTGGCCAGAAAATAATTACCTCTAATGGCTATTGGGTGATACATGGTGCAATTAAACACTAATGTAATACGCCTGGATATGTGATTTTGACACGCATCGCGTAAGAGGGCTGGAGGTCCAAGGGGAGGCGTTGACCTGACTGCCCAATCAAGTAGAGATCTTTTAAAGCAGACAAAGGCATGGTCTAATCAGTGTGGCCTGCCAAAGGGGTTTGTTTGTTTGGAACCCAAGGAACCCTGAAAACTCAGAATAAATCCCCTTCCCCACTTTGACAGAGGCTCATCCTTCCAGTTAAGGGCCTAAACTGGGGGGGGGGGAACATGCAGTGGATAAAAAAAGGCAGAATCATCAACCCCCCATTCTTTTTTTTCCCCACCCCCCCCCCCCACCCCCCCCCCCCCCCCCCCCTCCCCCCCCCCCCCCCCCCCCC
>JAAGVU020000041.1:8936883-8969416 GCA_011763525.2 Mormyrus iriodes | reverse complement strand
ACCCTCCAACCCCAGTCACTGTCAGGGCCAAACACATGATGAATTGCCCTGTCAACAGAATTCATTCAGGGACCAATTAATTCAGCAGAAATGAACTAGAGCCATCAGTCGCTGAAAAACTCAGTGCAAAGAGAGCAAAGTAGCTCTCAAAGTAAAAGAGAGAGAGAGAGGGAGGGAGAGGGAGAGAGCGAGAGAGAGCGAGAGAGAGCGTGGTGGAAGTTAGCCTGACAGGAATTGGTCATTTAATGCTTTAGCGCACTGGAGACAGCCCTGTCATACAGGAAAGCATGGCAGGCCTCCCCTGGTACTTTATTTATTAATTATCTAGAGCAGTGAGGGGCATTTAACTGTCTCACTCCAAGCCTGTCAACTCAACTTCTTGTCATTTCCTTTCCATAAACAGATCCTTTAACACCGCACAGAGGTTAATAGAATGAAGTCCACCTACCTTTAGAAAAATATTCATTTTTGCAGGGGGGATCATCAAATGTGTTCCCTTGCATCATTTTATCAGTCGCTGTGGGTCTCTACATCCCACAAAGATGTGGGCTCAACTGACTCTTCCTGACCATTTCACCCACAAAGGCACGGGATGTCTTTTCTTCCAAAATGACAAATAACTCATTCCCATAACTGAAAAGGAACCATTTGTCCACTACCCATCTTCTACATTTCTTAAGAAGAATTCAACATTTATTAATTCATATTTTCTATTTTTTTTAATCTATTACACTAAAGCATCATTCCATCCTATATGCTAAAATAGTTCATGTTTGGTTTAAAGACAAACAATACAACAACAATTGAATATTTCATTCGATTTATCACAACATTTCATACACACTATTCCCACTATTCCCACAGTTCAGACACACTATTCCCAATACTTCCATTAAAACTAGTGAGGTGGGGCATTTTTTTTTCCAGTAGCGCATTAAAAGCAGATATGCCAAATGAGGTAAATTTAGCACCTATGTAAAAAAAAAATGTTACAGAAAGTGACAGGATTCTCTTCTGCCAGACATCTGAATTATACTTAAAGAGTTTATCAGAATAAGCGAGATATGGATAGATGGTATACAGACAGAGTACAGACTGGCACCCGTTTCTCTCTTTGCAACTGAGCATAAGTGTTTGTAATACACCCTTAACTTAGTGAGAGATTGAGAGAAATGGGGGCTGTCCCTGCACCTGATGACCAGTGTCCTGTAAACCTCCCCCCACCACCACCAAAACACAGCTCTCCCATCGCCTTCACTGACGGATGATCGAATGGGTCAGACACACTCTGTGTGCAGTGCGTCCATGGTAGCTTATGCGTTACTTTGAACGTATTATTTTAACACACCTACGTCCGTGTCATGCAGGCTCAGTGCTTGTTCAGGACATGTAGTGAAACGGCGAGTTGTTCTTCAGATCATCGTATTTCCAGCAGCTCCTTGGCGATGGAATATAACATATAGAGAAAAGAAAGAGTTACATTGCGCACTACTTTTTTTGATGGACTTTTTTTTTTTTTAAAGTAATGCCATTAGAAACATTTTGTAAACAACAGCTCGGGAAAAGTATCGCATTTTACAGCAACAAATTAATGAAGGAAGGGCAATATCTACAAAAACTAATTAGCGTGTGATTTTGGACTGCGGGGTAATTATGATGTCCATATGGTCAATGCAAAGCTATTTAGGGGGGAAATACTATCAGGCTGCAGCTCCTACACTGCTGCCAAAGGTTTGATCTTTCCCTTTGTTGCGGCGTTGATCAAGGGGTGAATTATTAATGGGGCCTTTCTTGGGCTGGGGAAGGATCGCGCTGTAAGCGGAGGACGCCGGGGCAGCTGCCATGCAGCCTCCTTTGGCAGGCTGTCCTCTCCGGGATCAGGAAACAAAACCTGAGGCTCTTTCCAGGCCGGTGCCCACGTGAATCCATGCACAACTAGGACAGAACCAGGACCGCCGGCCTCCCATGTTTACTCGAATGCGCGGCACACTCCATACGACATCAGGGTGGCTGGCAATTATCATCCTGCTTTTACACACTACCAAGGGTCTCTCCAATTACATTTTTCTACACACATATACAAGTGATGCCATACTTTTGTTGGGGCTGTTTAATACACATAACTGAATATGTAGCATCTAACGACAGGAAGTCTCTTGTTCAGCTACTATTAAAAATGAAAAAAGTTGCAACGGTTAATTACAATAATGTATTTTTTACACACATTGAAGAAGAATGATATAAAATTAAATGTAATAATAAAACAAATATAATTTGGTCTGTTGAACTAAAGTAAAAATCTTTAAATGGTAAAAAGTATCACTGTTATGTATCCAATTATCTAGTAGCTAATAACTGAGAGTATGTGCACTAAAGTAACAGTGCATTAATTTCCACAGATGCCTTTATCATTGGTATGAAGGTATAAAGCATCCTAAACTTGGCAAAGAACTACCTTTATTGTTGGAGAGTCCAAGAGTAAGGTCTGGAACTCTGGCAATCTAGACTGCACAGAACCATTTAAACGTTACCTTAGCTAGGCCCTGGTACCTCTCTACTCAGTCTGATTGCCCCTCGGGAAAAGTCCCCACACTCATTGTTCATTTTGCTGAAAACAAACTTGATAGACACTGCTGGCACGCAGTGCTGCATTAACTCGAAAAAACAGAAAATCTTCTCAGACAGATAGTGGAAAAAAAACCAAAAACACCACTTAGCCAACACAGTCTAGCTGATTGTTTGAAGTTTATTTACCTTGCCAAATGCGACCTGGGCATCAACGGATTCAGTCACAGTGAGAGTTCCACATAGATACATCAGCTAGGTGCTGTTACTGCTTGTAAAAAAGTGTAACAAATACAAAGAATTATTTAAAAGCCCACATAACTTAGCATAAATGTTTTTATGTACAACCCCATCTCCAAATAAGTTGGGACACTGTGTAAGATGTAAATGAAAACATAATGCAATGATTTACAAATCTTATACACCCATATTTAATTTAAAATGAAGACCACATATCAAATGATGAAACTTAGAAATTTTATTGTTTTATGACAAATATATTCTCAATTTTAATTTGATGCCAGCAATGTGTTTCAAAAACGTTGGGACAGGGGCCTGTTTACCTCTGTGTTGCATCACCTTCTTTTAACAACACTCTGTAAATGTTTGGGAACTGAAGAGACCAGTTGCTAGAGTATTGAAAGTGAAATGCTGTCCCATTCTTGCCTGATATGGGATTCGGGGTCTCCTTTGTCGTACATTTTGTTTCATGATGATCCAAATATTTTCTGTATATATTATATATATACAGAGTGCAGTTTGGCATTGTCATGCTGAAATATACAAGGCCATCTCTGAAAATGACGATTTGTGGATGACAGCATATGCTGGCCCAAAACCTGTATATATCATTCAGCATTAATGGTGCCTTCCCAGATAGCTAAGCTAGCCAAGTCATGAGCGCTAATGCACCCCCATACTATCACAGATGCTGGCTTTTGAACTGTCCGCTGATAAGAAGCTGGATGGTCCCTCTCCTCTTTAGTCTGAAGGACATGGCGTCCATGGTTTCCAAAAAAGAATCTGAAATTTTGATTTGTCAGACCACAGGACAGTTTTCCATTTTGCCTCAGTCCATCTTGAATGAGCTTGGTCCTAAAGAAGTCAGCAGCGTTTCTGGATCATGTTTATATATGGTTTCTTCTTTGCATGGTAGAGTTTCATCCTGCATTTGTGGATGCAGCGACAAACTGCATGACAGTGGTTTTCAGAAGTGTTCTTGAGCCCATGCAGTGATTTTCACTATAGAATCATGTCTGTTTTTAATGGGGTGCTGCCTGAGGACCTGAAGATCATAGCTATGCAATATTGATTTTCGGCCTTGTCCCTTGCGTACAGCAATTTCTCCGGATTCTCTTAATCTTTTAATGATACTTTGTGCCACAGATGATGAAATTCCCAAATTCTTTGCAATATTACATTGAGGAACATTATTCTTAAATTGTTGCATTATATGCCCGCACAGTCTTTCACAGAGTGGTGAACCTCTCCCCATCCTCACTGCACAGAGGGGGGGCTCTTTTTATACCCAATCATCTTACTGCCCTGCTGCCAATTAACCTAATTAGTTGTGAGATATTCAACCAGGTGTTGTGTTTTAGCATTGCACAACTTTTCCAGTCTTTTGTTGCCCATCCCAACTTTTTAGAAACGTGTTGGGCATATTTGTCATAAAACAATAAAATTTCTCAACATTTGATAAAGTTTCTAAATTTGATATGTTGTCTTTGTTCTATTTTCAATTAAATATGGGTTTATATGATTTGCAAAAAAAATTGCCTTCTGGTTATATTTAGATTTTACAAAGTGTACCAAGCTTTTTGGAAAAGGGGTTACCATACATTTTAGTTGGTAAAAATGGTTAAACAATGCTTTCCAAGAGTAAATACTGCTCTACACGCATTATTCTGTCAACCACAACCAACTGCCTGAACAAAAAACTCTGACATCACTATATAAGTATAATTAATATAGCTTATGTCATCTAATTTTAATAGATTTTGTTTAGAAATACAGCAGCTTCTCAGTGAGAAAACAGCACTAGACTTGATCTCACCCCAATGGCGCAGGAGAGAGTTCGATATTGGGGGGTGGGACAAGTTAATAATTTATATACAAAGGTCTATTTCTTGTGGGGGGGGGGGGGGGTTGAATCCAAATTAAATATTGGGGGGGGGGCGATCCTCTCCAGTTCCCGCACCCCTGTCTCACCCTGCCATCTCATTGGCTGATAATAGTAATATAGGTTTATATCACAGAGAGGTTGTACAGCAACATGTCACACCCTCCTGAGACTGCAGTAGCTGAAATTGCATCACGAGGCAGCTCTACAGTATGAGCGCATCACTTTTCACACATTATGAAATTGCGTGATTTTAACAGAGTCATCTTACATTCACTTCATCTTAAATTCAGTGTCAAGCTAGACTGTTTTGTCAACTGTCATAATTTACACAGATGCAGAACCAACTGCAAGAGTTTTTAAGTCTGCATTTAGAATAAATGTTTATATGGTCTTTTGTTCTCATATATATATATACACACATAATACTATTATAATTTTTATATATATATGTTTATATATAAAATATAAACATTTTATACAAATGTATTTGGTAAATTTGTTAATTTGAGGTACAGTACAATAACAGAATCAAACACATTTCATACAGTTATCACTATCAAGTGTTTCATCTCTGAACTATTTTGCAGTGTTAATTACTTTATTATTGGCCTGCAGTGAATACAACACTGTTAGGAAATTTGTGTAAAAAAATATAAACCTTCAACAAAACTCAAACATTTCTAATTGACGAATTATGATTTATCCAAACCATATTTATTATTAAGAGTAATAATCACATACATTCTATAAGTATGGTTGTGTCAGCTTTTGTTGTGAACATCTGCGCTTAATTGAACACTGTCTTCAAGAAGAAAAAAAATCAGTATCCACGGGTTTCCAGCATTGCTAATTTACATCAAGCTATCAATGTTAAGCTCTGATGATTCCTAGCATGCTAACAAGTGAAGATCCGACCACTGCTTTTATACACTGAGGCCGGCATTTGTCAGAATTAGGCTCGTGCGTCCCCAAAACCCAATTCACAGCATCACCATCCTAGCAGCTAATTCTAACTGCATTTACATGCTTTGTAAGAGATTATTTTAGCAAAACAATTAATGATACAGTGCTTTAAAACCTTTTTTTAGCTTTTATATTTTTATGACTTAATGTGTGTCACATCAGAGTGTAACTAACAAAACCTAGTAAATACATGGACATCTTATCTTCTTTGGATTACTCATTAGTTGCATTAACCATTCATACAGGTTGTTTAAGCAGACAATGAACAGGTAACTTTTCCCAGTGGAGTATATTAAGGCGACCAAGGGGTAATATTTCATAGCAAAACTAAAAATTTAAATTGTGAATTACTTTCTTTTATTGTTTAAATCTGTAAACAGGTCTTTTGGGCACCTTGTACATTTTACCTTTTGTTGTGAATTGATGTCATACTATTATTCTTTTGAAAAAAAAAAAGAGAGAGAGGATACATTTTATCAGCTCCAAAACTGACTAAATGATTTGTTTTCTGTCCTGGTCCTCAGACATCTTGAAGTTTCCCTGATGAAAGACATACTGCTGAAACATAGTTCACTTAGTATTTAAACGCAGCTAGCTGTATGTTATGAGCTAGCAAAACCAAAAATGTACGTTATATGAAGGAAATTTATTCTGATGCCACAAACCTCGCTCCGCTGACATGAAATAAAACAGTTTAGAATACCTTCAAATGAGTGCACATTGTTCCTGGTTCAGAAAAAAACATTTACCTGAGCAAAAGAGCCTTCTACATAATACAGTAATATATCTCCTATTAGAGTATTGCTAACTTAATTTCATACAACAGAAAATTGCTAAAGCCTTTGAAGAGTAAATCAGGAATAAGTATACAGGTATACATTTTAAATTTCTCAAACATTCACATGAACATTATTACATTTACAGTCTTACAATAAACACGCTGTAATTAGAAAAAGATACAAATTTTAAAAAGAAACACTTATAATTTACAGTAACAGCTTTGTTATGTGTATAAAACTTTATTCTCAGTTCCTTTATCTATTTTACTGTATTCCACCATACTGTAACACAACGGGACTGTACAAGGCAGAGACAAGCATATGGCACTGAGTAATGTTTCCCAATCAGTAAACATCATTATTATGCACAATGAACATCGTACAGGAAAACGCCTTGGCACTTAAACTGCGGAACTAGGGTCAAAAAAGTTCCCAGGGGCAATGTTATTAGGGCGCACAGACCAGGTCTCCTTACACCCAGTTTAAAGTTGATGGAAAAAAAGAGAGAGAGAGAGAGAGAGAGAAGGAGCAGAGGAACGAGAGATAAGAAGATGTGCTGCAGAATATAATTAATTAAATAAGACTAATTAGGAACATGAGAGCAGGTGCCAGGCTACAGGCTGACAGCGCAGACAGCGAGACAACAGAAAAAAAAAATTCCGGCTAAGGGGTGTAATGTGACAGGAAGAGGGACAAAACAACTTTCTGTGTTTTGTCATCTGAAACCTCCAAGGAATATATATGACAGAAACTGTAGACCCAGGCACCATGGGGGTCTTTCCTTTGTTTGAGACAGATTATTTTTTTGGCAATTGGAAGTTTGCACAAGCGAGAGATTTTTCCCCCCCCTAATTATTTCAGCATATGCTCAGGACTGGCTGTTGCATAAATTGAGAACTGCTTTCCTTTCCATACCTCAGTTTCCACGGACCGGCTGTGCTGCTCATTTTTTTATTATTTTTTTTCATTCGCCCCTGGGTTTCAGTACAGCCTAAAAGAGATTTCATTCTTAAAAATCAGAACCGCATTTTCTGTCAGATCTACATGCACTTACAAGCGCCGCTCCAGTGTCTATCATGATTCAATGCTAAACGAGAACGAATCGCTCTTCTGACTGCACCAGTGCAGACTGAGATTCATTTTTTTGGGAGAAAAGTTTTTAACTCAAGATTTATAAATATGTCGAACAGCAATTAGCGCCTCCTTCAACCTCTATCATACAGTATACAAGGGGGCTGTATTTGTAACTGATTTCCAAACGGAGTATGGGTAATTTGTTTGTGAACAATGTAACGCTATTGGCCCGTGTTCACATTCTAAATATTCCAGCCCACAGCAGTTTTGGCAGAAGGAGCTGTTACTTCTAAGTGTTAAACCCACTGTGCAGGTTTTTCTTCGTTAAAACACAAGTGTATTGTAGTTTGGTGGTAGTCTCGTCAAATTAATTGAGAAGTCTCACCAGCAATAAAAGGCGAACAGTGTAGAGACTGTTATATATGAACCATTTGAGTAAGATATCTTGAGAGATTCTTTTCTTAAGAAATTCATTTTCTCGGGTCTTTGGTTCGAGTCGTTCGCTTCCACAACGAACACCAGTGCTGCGTGTCACAGTACGTTGGTTCCGCTATCTGCTAATTTAGCACACGCCGGTCGTCGTTGCGTTGAGCCGCTTCGATGAGAAATAAGAACGCCTCGTTCCCCTTCACATGGCCCCGGACCGGCAGCCAGGCGAAAAGACCACGGCGACGGCAAGCCAATTAACCCTCCCGGCGCGGGGGGAAAGTCCAGCCAGCACAGAGAGGAGCTGGGAAGGGCCACGGGCCTATTTTATCACAATTTAGCCGCTAACAGGTTACAAATGTGGCATGTGATGAAAATAATGAGGCTTGATGTCACTTAGCCCGCAGCCATGTGTGTGGAATTGTAAAGCAGTGTCAGAGCTCTCCCAGTGCTGCTCGCGGGCCCTCCTTCACCAAAGGTGACAGACACCTCCACGGGAGAAAAGGCGACCCCGCTAACAGCATTATAAATTACCGCGGATCCCATTCTTGTCAATGGAAGCGGGTGTCGGGAAGATTCCGAGATGCCCCATTTATTCAGGTACATATTCCAGTGTCCCGCCAAAACGGGATATGGGAAGGTGTTTAGAGGGGTCACGTCGCCACCGAAAAAGTGTGACAAGGAGGGTAAATGGCCGAGGCATATTGTAAACCTCGGATATAATCAGTGAACCTGGGGGACCACGGGAGGCGTAGGCGAGCCAAGCTCCAAAGCAGTACAGATTCTGGCAATACACATACAACTACATGTACTTATTTACTGCTGAAGTAATTGTACAGTTTCTTTGGGACAAAAAGATGATGAGAAGGATCTCGCCCCCATTTGGTATCATGTCCATGATGGTCCCTATTGCAAATGGCGCCAGAAAGACTTAAAAAATTCACCGAAGGAGTTGAAGCCGGAGACCTCTAGAGAGCAAGATCTGCACCGGTCAATAATGAGTGATAGGGGATAGATTTCAAAATAAAGTTGTTTTGCAGCAAACTATGCCGAAAGACTGATTTAAGGACTCAGTGTCAGCTTCCTAGACACCACCGAGAAGGACAAGTTCAATATTTTTGAGTGTGTGCAGATGTCAGCTCACAGGGAAAAAAGAAAACGTAATGCAAGAAAACAGTGTGAACGTTTTTTAATTATCTTGGGAAGACACTGTCTGTGCATCATCATTAGTTTGACTAAATAGCAGTGGTCAGTGACTCAGGTAGTGGTAAACGGCACAATTAACAGGCTGAAGAGGGAGATGTGTATTCAATTTGAAACCTTTCTTTCTTAATCCATCTCTCCTGATCATGTGAAATGCTGAGCTACGGGTTTTAACATTCAATTACATTAATCAGGTTAATTCCAAGTAAAACGTCAACATTCTAATCAAGAACTAGCAAACTCGGCCAAAAAAAAATGGTATTGAACTGGCCGGGATTAAATTTAGATGGGTCTGTCACACCATTTTGGCCAGGTCCTCGTAACATTATCTCGTCTACCCACGCTGAAATAAATCTCCTCCAGAGAAACATAATACAAAAACTGTTCAAAAGTTGGATCGGGAATGTTTTATTTTATGCATCAGGTGTGCAGGCATTTGATGCTCAAGTGCAGAGGGTATCTATGGGCCTTACAAATTCAGATGTGTACATTTTATCATATTACCCAGTGTTCTTCACGTGTAGAAAATCCATGGCCATACAAAGTTTCTATCTCTCTGAGGTACTGTGAGGTCAAAGTTTCCTCTCTTAATTTGCATTATATCTGACAAGGTAATTAAAACACTTTTAGAGTGTATTCATGTGGCACCTCTTCTGAAGTCTCTGGCAATCTAACCTCCACAAGACTCGGCCTACTGCTAAACTCTCCTCTAACAGCTGGAAACAAAGCTTTAGAGGATGAAACCACTGGGTAACAACCAGAAGGAAGTCAAAAGGTGGATCTTATTTCCAGTAGTGGTCTTTATATACAGCACCATTTCAGGGTAGTAGAATAGGATTCCTGAATATCCAGAATTTTTTCAAATATTTTTTATTGTGAAGAATCAAATCCAGCTGTTATAGCCATAACCTGCTGCACTGTCAATTATTATAAAAATTGAGCCTGAGTTTACACTAAGTCAGTGTTCTGACACATTTAGATTTTGATGTTTGTTTCACTTGTCTTTTAAATGTGTATTAACAGGGTTACCAAATTTGGTGAGCTGGCTGGCGTGAGATTTTCAATTTGAGACTGCAAGCCTGCACGCTCATTTACTTGCATGCAACAGTCTTATTACCCTGTAAATAGTCCATAGGGCTTGCAAACTACCCCAATGCTTTTGATGTAGCTCATTTTAGGTTTATAAAGGAATAATATAGATTTGCCATAAGATTTCTTGCGTGAGCGGGAGAGTCTGAAAGCGTGAGTGTCACGCCAGATCCGTGAGAGCTGGCAACCCTGTATTAAATAATAGGCAGAATATGTAAGTATCCAGAGTGACTACAGGAACAAAAGCAAGGGCAGACTGTCAATGTCTTCCTTATTCCAAGCTCTCATCCAGGACAGAGTGCTCAAGTTAGCGTGGAGCCTATCCCATGAAACAAAGGGCACGAGGCAGTGGACACCGTCTGCACTGTATGTCAAAGGTTCACAAACCAAGCTACATTTTCAGAAACAAGACCTGATGAGGAAAACCGCCAAGTAACATGACACTGTCAGTAAGGATGTACTGTACCTTACTGAAACAATTACAGAGAAATCTGCTGTGCTTGTGTAAGAGAAATATGTCGGCTGACCCAACCATTACTTCTTTTCTGTTCTTTAACACCCTATCGCCTCCAGGGTAATCCTTACACGAAGGTGTCCTCTCACCCTAGGAGGTTTGCAGGGAATTCATAAACATAGCTGTAGAATCACAGCCTTCAGAAAACGCCTCACACGTCCTTCATCTGAGCCTTGTAACATATTATAAAAAAGGGAACTGAGCATACCCTCCATGAACTGCCACCTTATCATGGTGGAGGGGTTTGTGTGCCTCCATGATCCTAGGAGCTACGTTGTCTGGGGCAATTGCCCCTGGTAGGGACTCCCAAGGCAAATTGGTCCTAGATGATCAGCAAGACTAAGCGCAGTTCTACCACTCCCATGACGAGGACCATGTTACCCCGCCCGGATTGAGGAGACCGGGGCCTTGCCCTGGAGCCAGGCCCAGGTCGGGAGCTCTAGGGCAAGCGCCTGGATGCCGGGCTTCCAGCCATGGGGCTCAGCCAGGCATAGCCCGAAGAAATAACATGGGTCCGCCCTCCTGTGGGCCCACCAGCTGCAGGGAAAGCCATGGGGGTCGGGTGCAATGTAGATCAGGTGGTCTCAACGGGCCAATTGTCAGCTACCGAAACCATGAGTGAAGAAGGGAGCGGGAGACCGACAGAGGGATTAGTGTAGCGTCGGTAGTACCATTCTATTTTAGTGAAGAGGGAGCTGAGCCAGAAGGCTCTCAATGTACCGGTCCATCTACGTTCCTACCGTCACCTATGGTCATGAAGTCTGGGTAACGAAAGAAAGAGATTGTGGATACAAGTGGCCGAAATGGGCTTCCATGGGTGAGGAGCTCGGACGTTCAGGAGGAGCTCAAAGTAGAGTCGCTGCTCCCCCGCATCGAAAGGAGCCAGCTGAGGTGGTTCAGGCATCTAGTTAGGATGCCTCCTGGACGCCTCCCTGGGGAGGTGTTTTGGGCAAGTCCAACCGGGAAGAGACACCTGGGGGCAGACGCAGGACACGCTGGAGAGATTATATCTCTCCACTGGCCTGGGAATGTCTTGGAATTCCCCCAGAGGAGCGGAGGAGGTGGCTGGGGAGAGGGAGGTCTGGCCATTCCTGCTCAGGCTGCTGTCCCTGTGACCTGGACCCGGATAAGCAGCAGATAATGGATGAATGGATGGATGGATGGATGGGACTAAGCAAACGGCGGGTTGCTCTTCCATGAACATTGCACAGGGTATAATATGCATGGCATTATTCTGCCGGTGTTAAGTTTATTAATTAATTAAAGGTAATTAAATGTGGTACGTTTACCAAACAACTGCAGCATTGTCGTTATCATTATAATTATAAACATATATAATAACAACATCATTATTATATGATTTTGTTAGGGTTTGCCCATGCTTGGTTCAAAGCAAGATGTCATTTGACAGACCTTGACCATCTATCTATCCATCTATCTATCTGTTGTAAAGGCACTCATTGCAGTATTTAAATTATTTCCTTTTTCCAATGCATGTTCACTTTCCTAGTCCACAGCTCCCTCTGAAAGCTAGTCCTGATTAACTAGGAAACTCACAGCACTCTGCATTTAATCAGAGTGGACAGAGGTTAGAACAGCTCAATATCAGAGATAACCAGTCTTTGATCCAAACCGCCATGCAGAACCTACAAGCCATACCGTTGGAAAATGTACTGTCAGGGATTTTGGATTTAAATTACACCTTATTAACCCTAAAAGTAGTACGCAAAGAGAGTCTGGAGAGCTCAGATGGACAGCAATGTAATGTATAAGTGACAGCCATACTTCTTTCGTGTAGTAAAGCAATTTTTCTATTTTTTCTGCAAAAGAAGGACTTACTACATGTGACGATGATCAATCGTCCATTCTAGTTTAAGGAGTAAAAGCCAGGAGCCTTGAATTTCCTGACAGTGTTAATATGAAATAGCAAGTCAGATTAGATTTCTGTTCCTTAGCACCGGACTGCATTACGAGCACCTCGCTGCTTTTATATTAAGCAAAGTTTCGCTCATTTCAGAGAGTGTTTGTTGATCACAATTGCTGAACATGTCTGCATCGGTTCATTCATTATTCTGCCATGTGACGTCTGTGTAGGACAAGCAAGTATGGAAAAGGAATGGATGCATGGATGGAAGTCTATAGGGATTATAAAAATGTAAAAGTAGGAAAAATAAACAGTAGTGAGATAATATAAGCATTTACTTTAGATTACTTGTCCACTCAAATTCAAAAACCAGTTAAAGACAGACTATTTAATTATTAGTACAGAAGTATTTCCCCAAAGACCCTGAACATGTAAAACACAGCTATAGACAAGGAATGCTAATCCTACTATCCTAATGAAATAACACACTTCTAATTAATAGATGGATTTTAATTGCACTGACATCTTGAGAAACAGCTCCACCTCTGAAGGCTTGCACAGAAATTTCTTAATTGATCCAAATTTATGACACCCCCCCCCCCCCACCATCACCACCACCACCTCCACCAGCAATCCCTAGGCACTTACAGTTGTCTTAAGGGGTCCCAATGCCATGCTTTTAAATCTCCACTGAAAGTGGGTTTACTGAGCCACACAGTCGAATACTTCAGGGCAAACGTCATTTCCAATCACAAGCAAATGTTATTGATTTCCATTCGCTCACAGGCACTGAACTCACAAATTTTAGAATTCCTTTTTCATGCTCCTTTTCTGTGCTTCGAGGCAGGTAAGTGCTTTGAGTTTCGCTCTCATCTCCTGGCACTTAAATTAAACAGAAATCAGCCCGATTGCTGGAAATCACAGGGCTCAGTGATAAAGCAATTAAGGGCTTCTAATTCTTTGCCCGGGAACAGGGCAGCCAGGGCCCAGGAGACAATTAACTATATATAATGAAGTCCCTTTGTTGCAGTTTTATTCACGTTTTGTTTTGCTGTTCATTTTGCGAGTAGCGGGGCCATGGGGCAGGGTCTCTCCTACACTTGGCTGTTTCGGATGAAAACAGATCCTTAGTTAATAGCCTTTCTGTGGACAGATGAGGTCTATTAGGAGGTTAATTTGAAAATGAATGTGGGGACCGACGAAGAGGAGACAGAGTCGACCGGAGGAAGTTTGCGGACAGGCCTCTTAAGCCCACCAATGGAGTGCAAGTCAGTAACAACGGGGGGTTTGGGGGGGATCCAGACACCTGCCCCATCCTACACCAACCCCCCACCCCGCTTGCCCCGCCGGTCGTCCTGACGGCGACGTTTTGCCAGGCCCTGCTTTTTGAGGATGGGATTGAGTGAATTTACAGTGTTAATTGGCTCCTGCAGAGGGTACAGCGGCGTCATCGGCCCATTTCCTCGGGCCAGCGCCCTAATGACACGCTTTGCTCCATATGCTAATGGCTTCAGCGGGGCCCCGCCGATGGCGAGTGATGACCATTCTCCTAATTTCAGAAATCCTTCAGAGGAAAGTGCTTATAGATCTCAGACCTGCTAGCAGAGCTCGAGAGATGACCTCCGCTGTGATAATCTGCCAAGCTGATGGGACCTAAATCAGCGGTCTCACTGCCTCCTTTGGCAAGGAAACTGCCCACTTGAGTCCCATGGAAGGTGAAACTCTTCAGACTCAACAGATGTATGAAGCAGGCATCTATAAGTGAGGCTCAGATCCATAGAGCCCCATATTTTCATTCTTAATTGTGATTATTAAATGTGTTTTTTACGTATCAATTTAAGCGAATTAGCCATTTCAAATCGCCCAGCCATTCTGTGCAGCTATTCTCATCGCCCGTGAATTAATACAGTGTTTTAAAAACCGGCTAATTTCTGAAAGTTTATAAATCATTTTCGAGTTGACCTAAAGACAAAGGAAAAAGCAGCACGTGCTGTTCAGCATGATCTCTCCCCCCCCCCCCACCACCATCAGCTACACAGGAAGATGGAATTTGGGAGTGTGGGGCTCACTGGTGTGTGTATAATGAGGAGGTTGCGGTGAGCTGAGAAAGGTCACGTAATTCCCCTTACCGGGGGACAGGGGGTTTTTGGCATATCTGGCTGAGCGCCTCTATGCTCTCGTGCATGCCATAATGTGCTCCAGAAAACACCGGCCCAAATCCGCGGCCCGGCGGCGGAGGCGGCCACGTGCCTCGGACGCACACCGCAGTCACCGCGCGCATTTATTTACTGACCTCCGTTCGAAGCAAACGGGCTGCTGGAAGCGACACGGCAGGGCGCACCTCCCGGTCGCCATCGGCAACCGCCTCAGCTGCAGGTGCATCCCCGTGCCACCATCCGTGCCAAGCGCATCTCTGCGGCGAGCACATTGAGGCTTGAAAAAGAAAAAAAAATAATAATAACTGGAAATTTCACATTTTACACAAAGTGTCTGTGAATTATTATAATTGGGAATCCTGTTTCCATTTACATTTATGAGGACTGTACTGTTTTTAAGCAGACGTAAAAGAAAAATATTGCTGTTGAATATTAGCTATTTTGCTCAATATGCCAGTTGCCATCAAATATGGCTCCTAATCCCCCTCCTGAGCTAGAATTAGAGTCTTCTCTCCTCACATGGGAGCAGCCCTGTTTAAACAAAGGTCAGCAATATTACCATACCATTTTGTCATTTGGTCAGCCATTGTCCACGGTGTGGCTCACTCCCAGGGGGAGGTAAGCAGACACTCCAGGGGGAGTCGCGAGCACCCCAACCGGCCCACGCAGCAGCTAAGACTGCTGTGCAGGCGGGACCATGTTAGCGGTACGAGGCCCTCTGGCTCCCATGGCCCGCCTCCCTGTCAATAACCTCGTCTTCTTTCTGGGCCAATCTACCTGACTGACCCCATCTGAAGGCTCCATCTATCAAAAAACAGCCGCCCCCACTGCCTCAAATCATTGCAAATCATTACACAAAACATCCGAGGGCCCCTCCAAAGGCGGCTGTAGAATTCGGGATTATCCACACGGGTGATCAATCATGTTAACTGGCACCCTTTGTGCCGTTGTGCTCGTAACCAATCCCCAGAAGTAAAACCCACCGTCCCCTGTCCCGGAGCTGGACCAACTGGAAACAGTCCCTAGTTCCTTACAGGAGACCTCCTCTTATTATGTCTTAGTAACCTTCCATTAACAGTTAGCATCTGATTCCCAGGAAAAAACTGGAATGTCCCACATTCGCCATTGTACATTTTTTTGAAATCTTATCTTTAAAACAGAAACTGAGAATTAAGTTTTAGAGACACTAGGTTGCCATAATATAATTATTTTAGAGCAGTTTTCCAAAATTCACACAATACAAGTAATAGAATTTTTTTTGGAATACTTGCAAATTCAACCACAAATATTTGAATTTCAAATGATTCTGCTCAATGAGATTGAAAATATTCCTGTGTAAAAATGGTGAATTTCTTTCATTTCACCTTAAATTAAAGAAATGCTACAAGAAATACAGCCTTAGATACACACCCTACAATCCCTCCGTTTTAGTTGAATTTAGCAAAACGATCGAATTTCTCATGCTTATCAGTCCACATTCAGGAACATGAGCTTGCTTGTTTTAGACAGCTGTCGAGTGACATTCAGTCAGTGTGCATTCTATTCCTTTAAAGAAAAAAAATTTGATTTGTACTGAAAAAATGTAAATTAGGTTAAATGTATCATATAACAAAGCCCATAATTAGTACTACACATTCTTATTTCAGAATAAGATATTTCATGCAGTACAGATTCATAAACACATGAAACTAGTAGAAACACCAATTTTTATCCCAGATAACGCAATACACATGGAAAGCCTGCAGTCCTCGCTGCCAAGCGCACCCTCCCCAAGCTGAAAAGCGAACAACTGACCCAGCCTGATTTTCAAAATGGTGCAACATTGTAACCTGAGGGAATGTGTTGTCATCCAAATGAGATAAGTTTATTTTCTGGAATTTAGCATTTGTTCCATCAGGCAGGGAGGCTATAAACCTCAAGAAGTAGCAGTGGGGAGTCGGGCTAAGCACATGCGGCGGGAATGAGGAGACACGGAAAGGTTTGGCCACCGCCCAAAACTCTGCCTCCACCTTCTGTGCGGGCCAGCACTGGAAAGCAGGAGGCAGCAATATTGTGGAACAAATTTCCTCTAATCTGAGCCTGCTGGTCTGTTGCTCCGGTGGGGACTGAGGCGCTCCTCTGCCCCGCTTGCCTCTCCCCATGATCAGCCTGGTTTATCCTGCGCCTTGCCAACGCGCAGAATGACAGAGGAGGTGTCAACGGGAGGTTAACACTGCGGGGACCTCCAGCCGCTCTGTGGCCCACTGTGGTGTCCTTTCAATAGGCAGAAGGCTGCCTCTGAACAGGAGTGGGCCTCCGGCTCTCCTGCACCACCGCACAGGACAGTCTATAGGCACGGAAGGAATAAACAACCTCACATGGCAGTCTATAGGCACGGAAGGAATAAACAACCTCACATGGCAGTCTATAGGCACGGAAGGAGTAAACAACCTCACATGGCAGTCTATAGGCACGGAAGGAATAAACAACCTCACATGGCAGTCTATAGGCACGGAAAGAATAAACACCCTCACATGGTAGTCTATAGGCACGGAAGGAATAAACAACGTAACATGGCAGTCTATACACATGAATGAATAAACACCCTCATACTGTAGTCTATATATACAAACGGAATAAACAACCTCACGCAGCAGTCTATACATATAGATGGAAAAAAACAACCTGAGGCGGCAGTCTATACACACAAACAGAATAAACACCCTCACACTGTAGCCTATAGACGCGGATGGAATAAACAACCTCACTTGACAGTCTATAGGCACAAACAAAATAAGCAACCTCACACAGCAGTCTATAGGCACGGCTGAAAAAAACAACCTCACATCACAGTCCATATGCATCGACAGAATAAACTACTTCACGTAGCAGTTCATAGGCACAAACTACCCCATAGTGACAGCCCATAGGCACAGACAGCACAAACTTTCAAAAATCACACTGTATAGGCATGGACAAGACAGGAAAATGCCATGCTAACCTACTACATATGACTAATCTATAGACACAGAGAGGCTACACACAGTACCATGACCCAAGACAGAGACAGTGTAAAACTCTGCACATGTGAAATTGCAGGACAGACAAACTACATTTTTGCACAGGCTATAAGTACTGACACTATAGCTAATACACATGCTTGTCTGCTAGACTAGACCGTCATGCTGGTACACACATAGGATCATGCCAGGGGGCCAACCATTCATTTCTGCAATTTTCTGCAGGTTTATAGTGTTCAAGAGGATCTTCAAGTAATTTTTGCATCCATAGATTTGCGGGCATGCCAGTATGATGAGAACCACTCTTAAACAAAAGAACAGATTAAGTCACTGTTAATCAGACCACACACCTTTAAAATCGCATGTCTGGCCCATCAGAGGAGTAATAGTAATTAAGAATACTGAGTAACTATGTTCCTAATGTAGGCAGATTTAGATATATAAGTGTTTCTCCATTCAATTTTTATTCATTCAGTGATCAGATACATGTATTGTGGGAGACACCCATGACAACCGTAGTTTCCAAAGTGCTTTTTTCAACCCATAGTAACCAGTTATCTAAAACATTCCATGAAAGTGATAATTCCTAGTTTCTCAAAATTGACATATTTTTCCCTCCATTCTGTCATATGGGCTCAATCACGAATCTCCCATCTCCTTCCTGAAGGACACCATCATGCTGCTTGCAGGAGAAAAAAAATAAATAAAAAAGTTTCCTCACCAAGGGGCGAGGGGGGGGGGGGGGCATCAACCAAAAGCACCCGAGTCACGGGTTAAAGCAGAGGCTGAATCCATCAGCGCACAGTCATTTGCCGCAGTGAGCGAGCGAGCGTCTCCAGGCTCAGGATTGATAGAGGCAGGAAGAGAGCGAGAGCGACAAAATGTATCATGAAGATGTAATTATTCAGCGTGATGCATTATGCTTTGCAGACTCTTTCCTTGGGTCTCATAGCTCACGAGGAGCCTGACGCTGACTGGCTGCTGCCACCTGCCATTACTGCGGTCTCCATCCCCAGTAGAGGGCGACGCTGGTAATCAACACAAAGATGATTCAGAACCTCATGCATTGAGCATCTTTGGGGACATCAGATATTAAAAATGACATAAGACAAAATCAATGGTGGTGTACTCTCCATGGGCACACCTGTTCTTCAGACCCAAAGCCTGAGTGTTTAACTGTTGGTAAATAATGGGTCTAATCATTGGAGGCCATGTATAGCTCTACAGTAGCTTCCAATATCAAACGTAACCGCCCACACGTCGGAAACTGCTCAAATATCCAATGCAAAATCGATCAACAAATTTTATTGAATACTAGGTGTTGCAAAGTGGTTGGCAGTTTATTATTCAAAGTGGGAACAAATCGATGATTCTCTGAACAGCATCCAAGCCAAAGATGTTCGTTGAACGTAGTCTGCAAAGGAAGTGACCAGCGCTTACTCCACGCACGCATTTGTGCCACCGAGCCATTCGGAAGCAACGGCCATCTGAGTAGGTGATTCCCGCTAAGGAGTCAAGCGATCTTTTGTAAGCACTCTCCAACTACAGTGGGGAAAAAAATCAATTTTAATTCCAACCAATCATAAACACAACCCATATAGCTCAAGGCACATTTTAGCTTCTTCTGAGACTTTTACATACGTGCCTCTTCCTCTCGTACCTTTCAGGAGAAAAAAAAAGCACCTGTGTGAAACGGTCAGCAGGTCTCCACCTGCTCAGGATGAGGTATTTGAATGACAGCACTGAATATTTACAGCTTGACTATAAAAAATTGGACCTGTCTGAGCTAATTGCAATGAGAAGGAAATAAACAAATATATGGAAACAAAATTATGCTTATTTTAAAAGTTAGAAAGCCATATTATGTGCACAATGTGCTTAATTGTGTGCACTTAAAATGACATGTCCACAAACTAAAAATAAAATGTTTGTAGTATCAGTTTCCTGGCCATACAGACAGAATAAATGTGAAAAACAAATGAATATTTAAAAAAAAATAAAAAATGAATGGAAGTTTTTGGCATATGAAATGCTCATGGTGAACCTGCTTGGTGAATCTGGCAGAGATTCAGCTGGAGGGACGTGGGTAGGTGCACATCATTTCATTTGCCAATTTAGGGACACAAGTCCCTGTATCCTTCTGTCCCTATCTGTTATATCTGTCAGCTGTGATTGGTTGAGGGGAAGATGTCTGGCGGGAATATGCAACTAGCTTTTTAAAAATCCAAAAATGTACAGCATCAATCCATCCATCTTCTAACCACTTATCCTGGTCTGGGTCACTGGGGTGCTGGAGCCTGTCCCAGGCAGCACAGGGCACAAAGCTGGGGGACACCCAAGACAGGATGAGAATTTACAACAACTTTGTCTAATTACTACACTAAAGAGGTTTCATGTTTAATGCTCTCAGTGATATTCAGTGGCTCTCACTAGCAGATTTATACTTGGGAAATACAATGTGAAGTGATTCGCTTAATTCAATTGCATTCTATTTTTAAAATTAAGGCATCGTGTTTCAGCATTTGTTGGCTGTTTTTCATAAAAATTATTCCAAATTCTATGAACTCCGTCATGTTCAATGTATGAAACAACTGGTGTGTCTGTCACAATAAGTTCCTGGTAGTGTTGAAGCAGATTCCCAGTTGATGTTATACCTGGGTGTGATTTAGCAGTAAAGGATGAGCATGTATTTAAACAATAAATTTATTGTATGGGCTTGACAAAAATTGTGTGCTTAAATGAAATATCCAGGGCACTATTTTTTTGTCAAACTTGAATAACTTTACCTTCAAATGGGAATTTTATCCTTTCCTGAAGATTATTAAGTTAAATAATGCTAAATTTGCTTTGTAAGTATTGCAAGGAACACTTTTCTAGTGTGAATTGTAGTTGATAGCAGGCAGTTTCACACAATGTGAGTTTTTTGGCATTATCTATACTAGCATTCACAGCACTGGAGAACTGGGAAGCTGTAGAACAGAAGCTTAATGGAGATGGGGAAACCTTGCCTTTTCTTGTGCGAGGTAATGCACATCAATAGGCATCATACAAACATCAGCACATCCATGCATGAGTATAATATCGATCTGATCAGGAAAGGATCTGTGTTCAACCTGGAACAGAAATGTATCTAAATGAATTATGGGGGCGAAATTTATTAGAACAAACTGAAAATTCAATATCCTCTGAATGTTTAGGATACAGTCAGGTGAAAAACACTGCAAACGTAATCAGGCCTGGGTGTTAATTCCCTGTCAGTGTACAACACCAACTTCAAATCACTGTCAAAGGAGAGTGATGTTTTCTAGCAGCCGCTGGCTGTTGTGGCACAGTGGGCACTGATGTTCAGGTTTCACATCAAAGGAAAATGTATTAAAACAGAGACACAAGAGATACTGGACAAAAATATGTACAAGTGTATGTAAAATTCCCAGACTACTGGAATAAATATCGATAAGCGGGAAGGACAATTCCTTCATTGTTTTACAAATACCAGCAGTTTACTCATATCTTACCTTATTCACAGACTAAGGATGTCCATAACACTCATTTTTCATAAGTGCTTAATTAGTATAAGGTTGCGGTGAAGTTTGAGCCAACCCTACGAAGCGCAGGACAGAGGGGACACTCTGCACATGGGACACTAACAATGTGCAATGTATTTTTCTTGGCACACTTTATCCAATGAGTCAGTATAAAGTTTCAGTAATAATTCTTTTTCTACCCCGCAGACATGTTGAAAATGCTATTTGTAAAGCAATATTGAGTAACACTTCCCATGAATGTAATGTCTATAAGAATCTATGAACACATTCATAACACCTTATAATGCATTTATAAAGCATTATAAACAATGATTAACATTTCTAAAAAGGTATAACACATTATTGGCATGCTTATTATAAATCAATACTTCAATGCCTTATGAGTGTCGATACAAGCTGCTGTAATGCTTGATTAATTCTTATACCAACCATTATAATGCATTATGAAGGTATCTATAGTGCATTATAGATGATAGCTTCATTAGGACATATGAAGTATTATAAATCAACACGATAATGCCTTATAATTGTCAATAGAAGATGCTCTAATGCTTTATTGATTCTTATACCAACCATTATAATGCATTATAGATGACAGCTTTAAGTAAAACGTTACTCAATATTGGATGTACTCAGCTGACTCAAAAATAAAACCTGAACATTTAAAAGTTATAACCACCAAAGAAAGACATTTTCAGCAAATAACTCTATTAAGCCAAGTTAAAAACTCTAAAAACCATATTGTAGAGAGCTTAAAATACTACTACAGCAAGAGCAACAAGAAAAAGCTTCTTTAAGATATACTGCTCAATACAGCTAAATCTGCACATTATTGTTTTAAGTCAGTGAGGACTGATTTAGTTTCAAACAAGCAGTCTGGGACATTTCTATTCTGTGGGGAAGAGATTACCATAGCAACTGCCAGGTCCCCAGCTGTCATTCCAGAGGGAAGATGGGTGCTGTGAGCGAAGAGACCACTTAACCCCAGCCACACTTCAACTTAGGAAGTTAAGATGGTGTTCAAATCTGTACAGGGCCCCACTTAATATGTAGACAATGGAGCCTGGTGTCGACACGCAATGTCTTTGAACTAGCCAAGGGATAAATGATGAGAGAGATCTTCATGTTTAATTAGATACATTATCAATAGATTAGATGTAATCTAATAAAGTGTGAGAAGGAACAATGTCTGTATTGTGTTAAGCCCTTTAACACATTCACTGAAGTACCTTCAAATCCCTCTTGAAATAAGTTCAATTACTGCCAAAGATTAATGTCACTGGCAGAAGAAAATAAGAGGTGAGGTTGTGGTTCATCTCCACGCTTCCTATTTACATTGTCTGCCAGGATTTTCTTGGCCAGTCATCAATTCATTAAGTGTATTAAATTTACAAACATCTAAAAACAGTGGCAAACATTTGTTACAATATGAAGAACTGATATGAATTTACAATCAATACATCTTACTCAAGGTGCATTTTTTTTAAAGCTAGCTATCTCACTACTTTTCAAAACAGAGGCATTTCTTAAACATATACATGGAATTTTAAAGACCTGCAAGCCTGTGTAAACTTATTTCCCGCTCAATAAGTTAGAAATTTTAAAAACGTTTGAAAAATATGAATGTCACCATTCTTTCATGTCCACACCAAACTATTGGACAGTCTTTCAATAATGTCCAATAAATTTCATATCTTAAAGTAAGCCAACGTTCCATATGAGTAATTATATTAATATCTGTTTTGTTACCCTTGTTCTGTAATATTGTTTGAGAACAACACAATTGCACTCTTAGGAAGCGTCAGGAAAACCAGATCAGACTTTTGTTTCCGAAACAACCAATCATAAGTTAAATGACTGATGTGGCAGAAGCAATGTCACCAATCCAAAGTCATAACATATGACACTTTAAGCACAGCAAGGTTACAGCGCACAATTTAAATATGACACAATGATGCATAACTCTACAGCAATGCATCGCACCGCGCCACAATTGGTATTCATTGCTATTTGCGAAATAGCAAATCCAGACCTTTCCTCAGAAGGTCATCTCCATATTAATCTGAGTATGCAATACTTTGATGACTAATAGTCTTCCCTAAATGACTATGGCAAGAGATTCGATCCAACCTCAGGTTCGTTTTGGCATCAACCCGTCTCAGTGAAGTTTAAGGAAAGTGTTACTTTTTTGTTATTGGGATTTTGAACTTGAATAGCTATGATCGATTATTTAAAGTTACGGCCAAATTGCTTTGTCGCTTTCATTAAATCGACACCCAGCCACCTTACCTCAGTTTTAAATAACCCACTTTAGCTCGACAATTTAGTGTCACAGAACATTATCGTGTGTGACCTTTGAAGGGCAAATATTAAGTGATAGTGAAATACTGGGACAAAATCCAACAAATTCATGTCTGCTGTATTAATAGCCAGGAGGTCTTAAACAGTCTAATTCTAAGAGGATATTTTTTCAGTTCTGTCATGTCCTAAAACCTTTTTCAATTTTTCGTATTGAGTTAGGATGGAGTAGTAGTAAATGCTTGATGTTTCCACAGAAAACTGATCACTTTGCTCATTTTTTGGTGATGGAAAATATTATCGATTGGTTGTGTAATGAATATTTATAGTACATTCCTCCGCACACGCCGAACCTTAAAGTCTTTGTGCAAACAGAAGGCAGAATATCCCAGAGTCAGGTTGTATAACAAAAGGTCACTTAAACTCAGTTGCCTAATCTAAATGTGTAATTTATGTTAATAGACATTATATCGAAACACACTTAAAAGCAAAACACAAACAAAGCAGGGGTGCTTAATAAAAAAAAAAAACCAGGAACACGTACGGAAAAAGTATTGTCGGGTCAATTATGAGCGGGGGAAATCCAGAAGATTCTCAGAGCGTGAGAAATAATAAAGAAAGCATTATTCGCGTACTGACCCACTTTCACTGCACGGTTAAAACAAGGTAACTAAGTCGCACATCCAGACCCCTCATTCTCCCATTAGCTAGTCCAGGAAATTGTCAATTGTCATCTTTGCCACTGATGAAATGATACTCTGCATCAAAAATAATAATAAAAAAAAATGAAGAACAAACTACACAACATAAGTGATTTTATTGCTCTTTCAGTTAAACGAGTTCAAAATGACTGGAAACGACGGCTGATAATTTCGTGGGGGCTGGGTGTGGGTGACTGCGTGGTGACACATATTGCCAGTGACAGAGGTCAGACAGGAGGCTCCGTTGTTTTGAAAGGGGAGAACACTGCATTGTCTCCCGAAGTCCTATTTGGATGTGAATCACCATATAATCAAGCTCTCCTTCCCATCGCAGATGCTTTAAAGCGCGCACCAGCGACAGCTTCCGAGGGACCTACTCCCCTCCCCACCCCCACCCTCAGGGACCTTTCAGCGGGCTTTAGAGGCCAAATGAGGTGTAAGTCTATTAAAAGGGAGTTTGCGCGTAGATCACAGAGCCACTGGGGCCTTTGCCATGCCGTTCAGGTGCAGCTAATTTCCTTCTGTTCAACACATGGAGACGCTACCCCAGGCCAAGGAAGGTAAAGGGAGATGAGCGAGGCGCCTCAAGACCTACAGCCAGTGGCCACGGCAACCTCCCACTGCATATGAATGTTAGTGCCTCAGAACAGGACCGTCCTCCACTACGCTAATCTTCATCCGTTTGCTGCCTAGATGTCTCTGTTAGTTCCAGTAATACATTTGCTACCTAACAGAAACGGGAGCTAGGTGAACTCGGATTTTTTTTTGGGGAACTGCCAGTTTTTGGGTCTTTTTTAAGTAACCTTCCCAACTGTGCGGTTTTCTCATTGTACGGGGCAAACCGCTCTGCCGCATCAGCAGCCTGCATGTGAGGCAGCATCGAGGTCCTGTGTGTGTGTGTGTGTGTGTGTGTGTGTGTGTGTGTGTGTGTGTGTGCGCGCACTCCATATGCTTGTGTGACCAGAATCAATTTAATGATCAAATTTTTTCTATGCTAATAAAACGACCCAACATTAGAAGCTAGCGGGAAATCCTGTGGAACTTCATTGACCCAAATCAAATTATGCTATTTGTTCCTGGTACACACACACACACAAAAATTCTCATTTAAGTTAGTTAACAGAATAATCATATTTAATAACGTTTCAAAGATCAGGCTCTAAGATCCATTACTTGAGGATACCTGTGAGACAACAATGCATTGCATATTGTCCACGCGAGCCTGCATGTTGGAACACAGGTTGTCAAAGCTACATTTCGTAGTTCTTCCCCTGTGTCTGTCATTATGATAACGCCATTACTAATTCAAGCATTTTGCAATATAGGTAACAAAACACCGTGACAGCAGTCGTCAAAACTAATCAACTTAAAGGTTATTAAACTAGTTATTCTGACATCACACAGAGTGCGCGGTAAAAAATGTTTATGTGAGTGGAAATAAATCTGCAAGACGACAACTGATTGAGAGTAACAGCGTACACGTTATTTTTCATGTAGCCTTTGTTTTAAAAGCTTTAATAATCTGAAATGTGTTGGACATTTCACTGTGTACCATACGAATTCTCGGAACTAATTATGTGTTTTTCTGATGGTGAATTTCAGACCTTAAAATTTTAATTTGCTATTGATTTGCTACTTAAAATGGCCAGTGTTCATTCCTATCATTATTACATGGGTGCAGGTCTGCCAATACATCGTGAACACAGGTACATCAAAGCACAGGTCTCGGTGAAATTCCATTACCCACAGAGAATTAGCGTTCAGAGCTCTGTAATTAGCCTAGATGCGATTCAAATAAACAATGACTTGATGGACCCACTTTGACCATCCCTCTATTTTTTGTGTGCCGTTTATCAACTCTAGCTAACATTTTTCTTTTGCAACAAAGTGTTTCACATTCAGTAATCAAGAGCTTTCTTATAGCTCGACCGGAAGTTAAATTACAGCTGCATTATATACAGTTCATGGTTTTATTAAGAGGAAATGATTCGGTAATTTGCCCCCGTGCTACGAGCTCAGGGATTTGTGTGCCAGCAAGCACAGTATATTTTTATAGCAATGCTTCACCCTGAAACTCATCCTGCATTTGTGCATGATGCATTTAAGAATTAATCTCTTCCCTCGGTCACATCGATGTCAAACAGAAGGCTCCAGAAACTTCCACGTGTCTTCTCCACCACTGTGGTGTGTTGGACCATAGATATTACAGACCATGAAATAGCAGCTGAACGCTAAACGGGAAATGATTTGTGGAAAGAAATATAAAGCCATACTGATAAACATTCTGTCATGTTGACTGCTGTTTATCGAGCTAGCAGGAAGGTAGAAGAGAGGAAATTAAGACGGGGAGAAGAATGAATAGAAAAGAACACGGCAGAGGAATCGCTTCAGTGCCCTCGAATTAATTGATTTAAATGGTGAGGTGGCATGATAGCATGACATTTCGCTCGTCAGACTGCATCTAAAGAGACCTGCTTTGTCGATTCTAGTCTTTTTCCCCCCCCACCCATGGAGCTTCTTGCATCACATCCCAAAGACACACGCATTACACATGGAGGAATCCCAACATATTTCACAAGCAGCAAATAAAGTAAACAGGCCTGTAAAACAGGGTGGCAGGCATTAGGACCTAGTGGTGAATCTCCTATTGCACCTCTGAGTGAGGCCTGTATAAGACAAAGCATTCACAAACCTCGAAAACATTAATGATAATATCTTTCAGATACCATAATAATTAGTTTTTGACCAAGTACTTTTATTGGAAACATTTCATAATTATAACACTTTAACTCTGACATGACACCCATTAAATTATTTTCTCAAGGGCACAACAGCCACAAAAGCAAGACCTCACACACATAGTCTGACTCACAAGCCCAATCCCGTAAGCCACTTATTTCCTACTTGCCACCAATCAGAAGTGGTGGATTTTATTGCCATTTCACGATGCAGAAAACTGTATATAATGACAAACATTAACCTCCCAGTGCTGGGAAACGGAGTAACGGTATGGTTGACTACAGATGTAACATTTGAATTAAAATGATTGTGCATACTGTTACTAATAAGGAATTTGATTAACATGAGGACACTTAATGATACCACAGTAAATGTGATGTCCAGATCAATTTCACTAATCAGTTAAGCAGTAATGGGCAAGTTTTACAAAGCAACAGACACCCACAAGGTCAAGCAGTATTTTTCTGTTGCTACTAAGCAACAGAATGTCACAACTGGGCAAAACCCAACTCAACAAGCTTACACTCAAGTCAATGAAAGACCTGCCTCAAAACAAAATAAATGGTTGTTGGGTTTCAAAATAATATTTTAACTGGAAAACTGAAAATGAGACTATGTTGCCATTCCTGAGAGCTACATTTGGGTCTTCAGCCAAGTAACAACCAGCTGATCCCAAGGAGATCAAGCAGTATTGTTACTGGAGCAATGATCCATAAAGAGTACAAAGTATAGGACCGTCCATCCCTTCTGTTTCTAAAGCTGATGTAGATACCAACCAGTATCAGGGTAAAGACTTATTTCTGTGATTTCTTTCCTGTAAGTTCAACAAATAACAGAACCATGCAAACATGTGAACCTATGGGTTATATAAAGGCTGATAATTGATTACATCTTGGGCGGAACTGGTTCAGAGAGTCACATTGTAGCCTCACGTCTCCAGGGCTGGGGGTCTGAATATCACCTGCACTCTTTGTGTGGAGTTTGCATGTTCTCCTCATATATGGATTCCCAGTGGGTACTTTGGTTTCCTCCCACAATCCAAAGACATGGAGTCACGTGACTCTGGTCGTCTAAATTGTGTATGTGACTATGTATGTGCATTAAGGTATGCTGTAATAGACTGGCATCCCGGCAAAGGTGTACTCCTGCTTTGTACCCGGTGTCTGGGAAACACTCCAAGTGACCCTGACCAAGATAAAAGGTAGGAAGATGTATGAATGATTACATCTCAAAATCTCTAATCACAGCCTGAAACTGAAGGGACAGTCAAAGGCAATGTCACCAATCAGCTATAGGATTTCCTTACCAACGAGCCACATGATAATTCAGGAAAGTATCGTTCTGTTAATCTTTCGCTAGTAGCACACATCATGTTATAGTACTGGGAGAAATGAGGTTTTGAAACCCATAGTGGATTGGACTATCAGACAGTGTCAGTGACTGTTTCCACTCTGTACTCCAAACAGTACTATTTATTAAATGTGTTTAAATGACACATCATTGTCTAGCTTACTAAATATTTTAGCATCACAAGAAACGTATGCCTGAATAAAAAATTGAGAATTTTGCTTGAATATTTATCCCTCTATTTTGGATTCCGCTGATGCAAATTAATACATTGTGTCCTGGCCACTCCATCTATGTAGTGAAATACCTTCTGTGGCTCAGGTGATTACAAGGGACTTCTCCGGGATCAAAGCTCACACTACCCGACCACTGCGGTATTTTTCATACACGTCAGAGGTCACCAGACCGCCATTGACCTCTGAAGGCCTATTTCTCTGATGGGCATTTGTCACTCTGTGCTGGGTGATATGTGGTAATAGATTATTGACCAGTTCACTGCAGTCTCAGCACACTACGTGGCCCGGTTCCCGCTGACCTCTTTATTATCGCCAGCGGAGGCGCCCTGCAATCACGAGGTCAGGCCGCAAGGCAGGGAAAGGACGGCCTGCTCCTCTAGACGGCCTCTCAAAGTATGCAAAGAGGAAGGCATTGCTTCTGAGTAAGCAAACACAGCTACATCATGTACTTTTACTGAGCACACCGTGGATGGTACAAGAGTTAAGGGGAAACGAAAGAGGTGCGTGGTGTGCACTAACATTTACAATCTCCGGGAAGTTGCAGTCTCTCAAAGGATCAAATGGTGACATTCTTTTAATTGAATAAAGACACGATAATACTAGATTAAACGACAAAAAAAGAAATAAAGAACGTTTTTAGTTAGCCGAACAGATGGCAGCAAAGGGTTTAAAATTATATAGACATAATGTTGGTTTGTAGCATTTTGTCAACATTTTGTCGACATAGTTGATTTGATTTGTTAAACGCTGACTCCCTTTTTTGGGCCCATATGGTAACAAAACCAAATTAACCTTTTTTAGCTCTCGACCAATATGGCAACTGACTCACCAAATGGATCGCTAAAGTACGATCTAGCTTAAGAAACATATAGGACTTAACAAATAAACAATATAATATGCATTTTGCCTCATATCCAAAATAAAATTTTGGGGGAAATCACAGGATCTTTAATCCATATTCTGCGTTTTGTTTTTTGGCTCAGTCTGGGACTTTTAATTGTTTGATAATTCATCTCGGAGCTCTAATTTACCCCCTGCCGTCAGCTTTGTATGTTGTACCATTTTGTTAAACATTCCACAGAATTCTAAATGAGCTGGTGGCATAAAAACCCTCTCTTCCAGCTAAAGCACCTATTTATGGGTACATTTGTTTGCCTTTTCATCAACATTAACCCTTTGGGCAAATGAGTGCCCATATGTGATCTTTTTTCTGACCAAGGGTGTTTTGAAAGTCTGCAAACAAAGTGCATTCATTCCCCGCATTGAGGCGCGGCTGTAGACTCCAGACTACCACATGTATATGAATAGTATGAAACTGGTCGATAAACCAGTTTGCTCATTATTTCATATATTTTTTATCATTGGAGGATCTGAAAAATTTGGCATGCTTTTCTGTCTTAAATATTAAGCTGCGCATTCTAGTCATAAATGCTACACCACCTTGGGTAGTAGTTTTGCATGAACTATCCATTTGTTACAAAACATCATGTCATTATTAAATGCACTTATATTTAAACAGAATAGTCCCTGATGCATAAACTGTATACATTGGTGATGCTGCTGATATACATGATTTGGTCAGCTACAATTACCTGTTATAATTGTAAAATTAATTACCTTTATGGTTCATATACAGAAATACACTAAAAATTACTAATTTCTCCATTTACAATTTTTAGCTAATGCACATTGCCTTTAATACAATAATTTATATGTGATAAAATCAAATGCTCCTTGAAATAAATGACTTGTTGAATGTTACAATTTCCTTAATTTTCCCTATAACCCATAAATTAGAAGACTGTAAAATTATAATGTTCCACATTTCAACTTAGCAGCAGCGTATTAATACAGCCATACTTAACAGAAATTTGATACATTTGATACTATGATACATTTCTGTCTCACTGATGCTTAAAATAATTTGACATGATGCGTGTACCTGTGACCACTTCGTTTTAATCCAGTTGAATCAAATATCTTATATTTAAATGTAAATTTCAATAAAAATGGGTCAAAATCAACTGCATATATATTGAAAAAAACTAACTTAAAAATCCATCTATTCATCCATCCATTTCCGTAACACTTAATAATCCAATAATATATTAAAATTAAAAATGCCAAATGCATGAAAATAGATATAAAATAGATGCATTTATGTAGAATGCATTATTTCAAAATTGTCTTTAAAATTTACTGTAATAATGACTGTGAGACCCACTTTAGTGACCAATTCCGTAGAGTTTTTCAGTCATTTTAGTCAAAGACATTATTTACCGAAGTTCCTAAATTAGAACTTTTTCCTCTTGAGATTCTTTAGCAACACGGCTGGACGCCCGTCAGTTCATAAATCTGTGCCGTGACCAAACACGAATCTGTACCGTCACAATGACGAGTATAACAGCAGGAATTTGGGCGACACACCCTGTTGTGGAATAAGGCCACAAATGCCACAATGCCACAAAACATGCTGTTTTTCAGTGCGGTCTTAGACTGTGAAACTCTAGACTCTCCAACATGTATTTATAACCCCAACTGTTGTTTCCGACGTGGCACCCCGGGTCCCCAAAGCGTCCCTCTCCACCACTTCATATAATAACTACCTGCTGTTCTGATTCTTCCGCCCTGTCTGTCAAACAATTCACCGATGGTTACTATTATTTTACACCCTTGCTAATTTAGCCCCAGGAAGCCTATTAATTTCAACAGAGCTTGTCCTCTCCAGAGGCTATTGATATACATCTTGTGCACCATTACTTGGAAACATTTACATCAGTGGTCAGATTGACACACACATACACACACACACACCATTTATATTGAACTACTCCTATCTGCAAAATTGAGGAAGGGATTACTAAATGCGTCATACATCACATCTTAATTACATTTAAGCTTTATGCTGATATGAGAATTATTACGGGTTTCTAAGTGTTTTCCAAAAATTCAGTAATTAGTCAGCAAAATGCATAATTCAATTATCTGTGGGCAAATCTTATTAGAAAGGTTTTGTTTTATTGGAAGGTTTCCAAAAACCAAGGGTGTTAAATACTATATCTATGAACACAAATCTGAATATAGAAAATAATTTACAGAAAATCACTTTAAAGTATTTCACTCAGTCACATATTACATGTATGATTTTCTTGTATTTCAACATCTGCAGAACAGATTATCCACCCAATTTTTACTATAATCCAGATATTATGTGTGTCAAAGAAGCGATTACACACACACTTTTGTAGGATTTTTTTAACATTATGCAGTAATACCAAAATAATAAAATCAATTTAGCTTTAAGTCAGTCAAAAGTAAACATATAAGCAGTGAAAATGTCTTTGTGTTTATGTTTTTCCATGACATAGTTGGCCACTAATGAACTTAAGGTTTTCTGGATGTATATTCAAAATCATTCAATAGAGAAATGACAATGGATTTGAGACAGACTTGTGGCTCACAATAACAATCTGCAGCAAAAACCATTAAATAGTTACAAATTCATTAAATCGGTACATTTTGTTATGCTGGTTGAAAATCGAGAATGCCTTGCAGCGCCCTTTTGACGTTCTTCCCCCAATGACCACTCGGACTCTGAAGTCAACAGTGCCCCCCGAGATCTGGAGGCGGACATGTTCTGCACTTGTACATGCTCACCGACTCCGCGGCTTCCAGGGTGCCACGGCAGCCGAATAAATCAGCGAAAATTAACCCCTCTCACTGCCTGGCGTAAGCACCAGATGGCAGGGCATATCCAAGCACAATAACAGCTGTCAGTTTCAAGGTAGAGCCTCTCTAGTTGATTTTTTTATTTATTTACACCCCCCCCCCCCCACAACACCCCACAAACACACAACGACCAACACACACACAAACGCCCAAAAACGGAAATAGAGACAGAATATAATAG
>JAAGVU020000041.1:8917503-8936783 GCA_011763525.2 Mormyrus iriodes | reverse complement strand
AAGTTAGACCCTCTCTCTTTTATTTTTTTATTTTTTTACCCCCCCCCCCCCCAAAAAGGCACACACACACACACACACACACACACACTTACGGATAATAAGGGGATTTTAGAAAGCATTATAGCAAAACTGATGTGCCCTTTAAAGTAAAATGTGCACACAGGCGAACGAACTGCCTCTCTGAAAACCAAGGAGAAGTGGCAGTGGCAGGGGAATCAGTCCTGTATTACATGTTATATTGACTGGAATAGGCCTTGCAGGTCTAAACATGGCAGCCAGCCGTTGTTTCCCAGGTTCCCCAGGCGTGGGGTAAGGGGAGACTGTGAGACACAGTCCCCCACGCCCATTTCAGCTGCCATTTCTTTCAAATTACGGCCGAGATCTCCAGATAAATTCTTCATCGTGAGCCTGAGATGCAGGAAAGTTGCATTTCGTCCAAACGCCAGCTTGGGAATTCTCCTCCCAACCCCCCCACCCCTCAACTCCATCTATTCTCGTTTATTTGCATGATAAAGGCTGAGGCTTTAAGGATGAAGCGCGGAGCCCTGCTGCTATCACATATTAATTTCTTTACTAACATCGTCGTTCCCCCCATCAGAGGCACCTGAGGAACCTCATAAGAGCAATTTATGTCGGAACTAATAAAAGCACTCCGAGGAGCGAATCGGAAATTGCTTTAGTGCATCAACCCCACATCCGAAAGTTATATCAACAAACACAGAGCACTATGGAAAACTGGTAATGGATTCCAGAATGGAAAAAAACAGTCACTAGAGACAAACTCCACTATAGGGTGGGCCAGCATCGATTGTGACGTGATTCTGCGTTTGCAGTAATAATTAACAAGCAAATCAAAGCAAGCCCCCCCCATGGCAAAACAAGACCAGTATCAGGGGAAGAGGATAATTCATGGCACTTCTTGATACGCAGTCCTTATTGTACTCAACACAACTTCATGTTCTTGCTGATCTGAAAAAAATGTGTGTTGGGTTATTAAAAATTATGCTATACAATGTTTAGTTTGCTACTTCATATAAAAAAAAAAATCAGAGCGCACAAAGATTTCTGGAAAAAGTAGCTAAAGCAGTTTTGGCTTGTGTCATCGCTATATCAATAATATAGGCAGTTTAGGAGAGCTGCTAGTCATTTGACGGTTCAACTTGTGGAAAAACACAGAGGGAGTCTTTAAATGTGTTTCATTTAACATTATTTGAATTATGTGGTTCTTCCAATCAACAGCTCAATCGAGGCTATTTAATTAACAGCTCAGTTGGAGAAAAAGCCATCATACACGGCAGGCCACTGGGAAACTATGGGAGTTCGCCATTGAATGGTGTCGTGTTAATGTTGTGTGGCGCTCTCGACCTGAGCACTTCGCTCACAAATTAGAGCATGCATCCTTTGTTTCCCCAATGAATCAAAAGTAAATGTAAGGCCATTTTCGGCCCCAAGCTAGTTTAAGAAAACTTCATTACTTGGGCAGGGAATATTTTAATGAGTTTAATGCGCTACTTTTTTATGAACAGAACTGGTAGCTTAGCTACTTTTTCTAAGTAGCTTTCTGACACTGAATACCGTTTGAAAGGTTTCAGCTGATCTTACGATGTCTTGTTATACATCTGCCAGCAAGTCATGGTCAAACCAAGAAGGCTATCACTGAACTGAATGAAATTTTAATGAAGCTTCAGTAATCAAAAGCTCAATTCTGTCCCATAAGAACAGGAACAATCTAACTCTTTACATCAGTTGTAGGCAAATTTGTGTAACACACTATTCATTTATACCTTTTTTTGCAGTTCAGAAGCAACATTTAACTGCAAATGTAAAAGCAGCTGCCTGCCAGTTTTTTCTGGTGTTTTCTTCCAGTCTCAGAACATCCCTTAATTGGGATTTCAAAAGTTTGGCAGACAAATACCAACATACAGTGCCCCGCTGTTTGATATGTATATACACTGCACAGAGAGACCAAAAGTGTTTGTTAGGCTATTGGCTGAACTTTCCAAGATAATTAATGACTTGCAAGCAAGCATTAACCGTTCATCATGAGCTGTTCATATTCTTAAAATGCATTCTATCAAAATTTCTTTAGAATGAATAAGAAACTAAATACTAAAGGCTAAATGCTAAAAGCTAAAGGTCTCCAAAGTCAACAACATGATTATAAACTGGCACAAGCCTTGGATATATTTATGGAGTTACTCTATTGATTTCGCAGAGATTGAAAAACATGGTGCTTACAGCCATGTACATGTTTACTGCTGAAAAACTGTTTACTGCTGAAAGCAAATTTTACATGGATGTAACACAGATGCAATAATCTTTACAGTTAATCAAATTTAGATTCAAAATGGTGGTAATCATTGTATTTAAGTCAACTTCATGACCTCTAAATACAATTGGTAATTGTATATTTAAAAAAAAATTAAAACCTTTGTTATTTAGCACTGTTCGGTCCTAGCAAACGCCAATGTACTCTCCTTACCTACCCCCGACATTTATTTTAAATGGTATCCTCCCCCCTAAAGATTAATTGAAGGTAGAATAAAGGAAGATGGCTCCCAGGGGGTGGCCCACTGTTTGTTATTCATGTTGGTCTGAAAACGGCAACAGTAAATCCTCTAAGTTGTTGTTAAGCTCGGGGTATTACCATATGTGTGCCATTTCTATAGAGTGACAGACCTTCTGGATCAACTGGGGACTATTGATCCTGCAGCACTCCATTTCAAGTTAATTGTGCTTGAAATGAGGTGCACACGCTCGAGCATACCTGCGTCGTGAAAGGCTTTATTTATTTATATTCACCGGGCTGTGGATGTCGAATAAACGGAAAATATTCGGCCCGACGTCTTTTTTAATTTCTCTCAAAGGCAGGTTGTGCCGAACCACATGTGTAGTGATGGGTCTGCCTTTCTGTCGTCATTATACAATTAGGAGGCGTGTCATTGTTTAGCGGCGTTGTGTCCAGGCGTGAAAGACAGCCTCTTAGGAATGGTCATTCTTACTGAGCAAAGAAAAAAAAATTCAATGCCTGGATTTGTTATGGCTGAAGGACTGGGGTTGCATAAGTTTCAGTACAGGTATAGGTGAACCAACGGTGGTCAGGAGAGGGGAACAAAATATATATTTTCGGCGAGTCTTACAACAACATAGACGTAAGCAGAGACACAGAGGCCCTGGAAGTCAGTATGAGTAGTAAACATGATGTTTTATCAGAGGGATGTATTATCATAAAAATGATTTATTAAAATGATCCAAATAATACAATCCAGGTCAGCAGTTTTGATGTTACCGAGTTAACACAAATACTAAAATAAATAATCATTTTGAAATGTAAACTTTATTGGCCTATAAAAAGAGTGGTAATCAAAAAAGCAAAAAAAAAAATGAATAATAAAATGCGATGAGATAAAATGAAATCAAAAACTAGCATTATCTGTGGTTGAGAAGCTTTTTAAAATTCAAATATTCAATGAATGAGCAATAATGTATTTTTTTGTTAGAAACTTTATAATAAAGAACATACAACAGCCACGATTCAGAGGAATGTATATATATATTATCTGACGTTCTCTGCAACCTAGTGTCACAGGCAGCATAAATGCATCTTAGATTACTATATAATTGATTATGGGGGAATTTCATTAAAAGTAAAGGTTCTCTCTCATTTTCTGTAGCAAAAATGAATATTATTTAGCATTTCTTCCTAATGAATAATAATTTCCTAGCAAGTGGATCACGGCTGTAAATTTTCATACAATTCCTATTTACCATTTGGCACCATCCCCTGAATTACTCTTGCCTTTCCAAAACCGCAAGGAGTCCTGGGAAATCATGGATTACGGGTGATGGGAATTTTATCATGTACATCCCATCATGAGTGTTCTGTCTTATTCCTAACATAGACTCTGGGGTCTCTACGACCCCATACTGGATAAGCAGTCGAAACATGGAAGGACCTGTGGTAGGTCGGACAGATGGATTTTATGACTGTGCTTCATAAAAATCCATTCACTGCACAACAAACTCACACAAGTCCTCTGATGATTTCCGGGGATTATTTTTTTTTCAGAAAGCTAAATTTCCAACTCAATATGTATGTCAATGTGCATACAACTTGATTTCCTTGTGAATGTATAGATAGATAAATATACTTTACCGATCCCAGGGGGAAATTTGGTTGCATACAACTGCAAAGAAACAACATGCACAGATTCAATCATAATAGTGCAAAACCCAAGATAAGTGCCAAGACCATGCAAAAATGTGTAAAAATGAATAGATCGTATATTAACAAGAAATAGGATGTACATAGGTACACACATACTTCAGATTTAAGTTGGATATGGATTTTGATAAGATTGCATTTATTTCATACAGTAAGTAAATTGCTACTATTCTGCTCAGTACTAAAGCTAATTCTAGAAATGTTCAAAAGCAAGCTTGAATTTAGACAGACACTACAAAATGTTTACCTTTAATAAAAGAGGTGTATTTCCTAATGTTTGTCACTTCTTTTAAAGACAGATCTAAAGATTGATGCAATGCTGAACCCTTGGTGGGATGATTACGACAAGTTTGCCTCGGCGAAAGGCGAATGACGCGTCACACTTGACAGTGGGGGACATGCTAAATCCATCAGCGGATTTCTGTCTGTCATTAGACCAGCCTGAAATCTGAAAAATACTAAATTTTCTTTCAGGGTCGTATTATTTTTTTCCCCCTCCTTGTGAAGCATTTTATTGAACGTGTTCTATATCCCCAGCCATGAGACACCAAACCCAAGACTTAGAAAAGAACCATTGACAAGAGTGATCATAAATAGATTAATAAACTGAATTCAGATGAGGGTGAGGACAACTCCTGCGAAAGGTAACTTATGAACTGGATTCCAGACCAAATGTTTCAGTTTAGCTTTTTTCATAAGTCTCTTTACATCAGTTGTAGGCAATCTTATCCAGAAAGGCCCATTGTGTGTGCAGGATTTCTCTACAACTCCCTAATTAGATTACTAATTAGAAGACTGATTGGCTGAAGAGTTCTCACATCAGGGTTTAAAAAGCTGACCTAAAGGTTATCCCAAAAACCTGCACACACACTGGCCCTTTGCGGATAAGATTGCCTACCCCTGCTTTATATCAAAGATCTTTGTTTTTTAGTGATACCTAACAAGAATGTCAGCATATTAGCGCTCATGGGAGTTTTACTTGCACAAAAATGTTCTTAGGGCAGAAAGAAAAATGATTCTCTGAACCAGATTAGAGAGGACAAGACGTCCGATTGGTTGGTCCCACCTCCTCTATAAACTGATTGGTTCAGAGGTAACCAATCATTTTTCATTCTGCCCCCAGAATATTTTCTGTAAGTAAAACTCAAAACCACAAGCCATACTAACAGGCAAATGCCAATCTAAAGGAAAAACAAAATAAACTTCTTAACAATCTTAAACAAAAAATAGTTTAAGAACTTAAATGATCTTTGTCATTTGCACAAGTACATTCCCTTCACCTCTCCACATTTTGCTCAACATGAAACTCACAGGCAGGTGAGATCAAGCTTGAGGGGGGTCACAGCGCAGGGTCAGCCAGCATGCAGCACCCCTGGAATTGGGGGTTAAGACACTTGCTCACAGGCCCACAGACATGTGACTGTTCAACCAATGCCAGGGTCTTTCCGATCACAGGCACAGAGGCTTAGCCTGCTGAGCCCTTCACCATCCAAAGACACAGCAACTGTAGTAAATGTAATATTGCATACCGTAGTAAATAAAATAGTCATATCGTAGCCAAACCACAGAAACGTAGCTTACAAAATTATACATTAAAACAAGTACTGGCTAATTAATTTATTTAAAATAGATATGACCCAAGTCTTAAAATCATTAAAAAAAGTGGCATGTATTCTGAGCAAAAGAGGCAGCAAACACTAAATATTCTTTCTAAATTTAGTCCAGGTTATAGGTAATGATGCATACAGCAAGTCAGAATATAAAAAAGTAACTTTTTAAAGTTTGATTGAATATTAATTTGTGACAAGATCAAAAAGCAGCAGACCAATAAAAATCTTTGTAATGAAAGTATGCCAGTGGCATAACCTGCATGCCAACAATGAGGGCCAGTTCAGTCATCCATACAGTGTACAGTGACAAAATTATCTTCTATTACCAGTAATATATTTCATCACACCATGATAACCAGTGTTGAGCATATGTAGTGAAGTGGCACCAGCAATGCTAAATAAAATATCACCGCAGGCTAACACAGGTAAGAAAGTATCACCAACCACAGATGGGCACAAATACATCAAAAAGTATTGTAGCGGGCGGGATTTCACTATCCCGGCATGCTGGCGAGCGCTTGTAAATAGAACCGGTGTGTAACCTTTGTTGTTAGTGTGAATACTTGTGCTGTGTACCCGACTGTAGCGGTCTGCCCGGCGCTACAGTATTTTGTTATAAATTACAAATACTTACTCATCAAATGTAACAAAAGAAAACACAAAATACTGCTGCGAGAAAATGTATTTAAAATACAAGCAATTTGTAATTTGACAATACAAAAATACATGTAAAATAGTAACGGTACATGAGAGCTACGTGTACCGTTACAGCCCCATAATTTATAAAATATACAGCTTGCCCTAACTTTAAATAGAATAGTAATTTTATGATTTACATGTGTTATAGCGCTAATTGAGAAATGGAAAAATGACTTTTGTAACATGAGTAACGTGATGTGAGCTGAACTGGCTGCATCTGCGGCGGCAGGTCGGGGTTCCGGGGAACCGGGAGATGGAACCGCGACACAAATGTTCACAAACTCGCCGTTTCGGGCTCCGATTCAGACCAGTTGCACCTTTGATCTATATAACCCAGTGTTTTCCACAGAATTAGTGGCCGTGGCCGGCAGGGGTGTTGGTGTGTTCCTGTGCAGGTGCAAACCAACGCTTTCTTAAATTAATCATCTTGATGCACGAATTTCCCGCTTTGTTTGACAGTGCGGTGCCGAACATGCGCAAACTTTCTTGGATATACGGTCAAAAAAAAAAACCGTAACCAGCAGCTGTGATGCATATGATTTTCAACGTCAAGTTCACCCGTCGGTTCTCCCTTTTACACGGGCTCAGTGGCTTTATGAACGCCTTCGTTCAGCTCAGAGACAATTAATTTTGTCCTTAGTAACAAAAGTAGCTAGCCTGATTCATCGCTAACGTCTTCCATATGACAAACCACAAGATGCCACTGCCCGAGCATGTCTGTTGAACTTACCTGGAATGCCGCTAGCAAGTTAATTCACTTCAGAAGTTCTCGAGCACAACACTGTTGTTTGCTGGCCTGGCTTCTATTTTTCTGTCCTATACTGACATTCAATGAGCAATATCTAATAGTATACTTTACTACACACTTCTCTACCTTACGAGTACCAAAACAGCTTTTTTCCTTGGATTAATGGTCAAGTGAAAACGAAGTTCACAACGAGCAGGCTAGGCCCAACAGGATGCGTCACGTAATTTACTAGCATCTAGCCAAAGACGGTGATAGGCTGAATTTAAAAGTATGTACCATGATCAAGGGTCTTAAAGTGAAAGAAAATAAATTAATAAAATAACTTATTAAGTGTTTTAAATACTTAAAATACAATCTCAAAATATTGTATTACAAATTACATTTGATTTTTTCCAGTCCAGCAGAACACAAATTACAAAATACTGAAAAGTAATATAAATACATATCTTAAATAAATTTAATTGAAATACTGCCCATCTCTGACAGCAACACATTTCTTTTCAGAATTATAAGAGAAACAGGACTTACACAATATGAACAAAAGTATTGGGACTCCTGGCCATTACACCTACAGGAACTTTTATGACATCCCATTCTAAATCCATAGGCATCAATATGGAGTTGGTCCCCCCTTTGCAGCTATAACAGCTGCCACTCTTATGGGAAGGCTTTTCACAAGTTTATGGAGTGTGTCTGTGGGAATATTTGCCCATTCATCCAGAAGAGCATTTGTGAAGCCAGGCACTAATGTTGCACGTGAAGGCCTGGCTCGCAATCTCTGTTCTAGTTCATCCCAAAGGTGTTTGATGGGGTTGAGGTCAGGGCTCTGTCCAGGCCAATCGAGTTCTTCCACACCAAACTCACCCAACCATATCTTTATGGACCTTGCATTGTGTACTGGGGCACAGTCAATGTTGAAACAGAAAAGGGCTTTCCCAAATTGTTCCCACTAAGTTGGAAGTATAGAATTGTCCAAAATGTCTTGGTATGCTAAAGCATTAAGAGTTCTCATTAAGAGTAACATTCTCTTGGCATCAGCCAAACCCAGACTCATGCATCTGCCAGACAGAAGCATTATTCGTCACTCCACAGAACATATTTCCACTGCTCCAGAGTTCAATGGTGGCATGCTTTACACCAATCCATCCGATGCTTGTCAATGCACTTGGTGATGTGAGGCTTGCATGCAGCTGCTCGGCCATGGAATCCCATTCCATGAAGCTCTCGGCGAACAGTCTGTTCTGAGGTTAATGCCAGAGAAAGATTGGAACTCTGCAGTTAATGAACAGAGCGTTGGTGACTTTTACACAATATGTGCCTCAGCACTCAGCAACCCTGCTCTGTTACTTTACATGGTCTGAGTTTCTGTTGTTCCTAAACGTTTCCATCTTTCAATAATACCACTTACAACTGAGCATAGAATATCTAGCAGGGAAGAAATTTCACAAACTGACTTATTGCAAAGGTGGCCTCCTATGACAGAACCACGCTTGAATTCATTAAACTCTTCAGAACAACCCATTCTTTCACAAATTTTTGTAAACCTGACTGCATGGCTAGGTGCTTGATTTTATACACCTGTGGCTACGGTTCCGAATGAAACACCTGAATTCAATGATTGAGACGTATGTCCCAATACTTTTGTCCACCTAGTGTATTTCTCAAATAGAAACTGAAACAGACTTCCAATTTATCAGATTTTCAACATTATTCATTTCACCATAACTTGAATGATAAGCTATCATCAAGGACAATTCCTAGATATTTAAATGTAGACACAATCTCAGTTTGTTTTTATGGGCCGGGTACCAGACCTGCTCTTGAGACCCACAATGCAGGCACTAATAATCAAACAACCCGGTTGCAATTCTGTTGATATTCGGCCCAGGGTAGATACTCACTTGAATCACTGTAGTTCACTGTTTTCCAACCCTGTCCTCCGGGACCCACAGATGGTCCACAGTGTTGCTCCCTCCCAGCTCCCTGCCATACATTTCACATTTTTGCTCCCTCCCAGCTCTAGGACTCGTGGACTGCCTGCGGGTCACCGAGGACTGGAATGGGAAACGTTGCTCTAATTGTTTGAGAAACAATGTCTTCAGGAATGCTTAAAAAAATGGAATATATCATCATTTCTGACCAGTGACATACATAGGTTTTTGAGGCTGGCTGATTGTCCCCACAGCTGTGCCTATGTAGATTCATGGAATTCTTTGCAATAAAAGGGAACTTTTTTATGGACAAGGATTCCCCCCCCTGAAGGGAGCCACAAGAGAGAAGGAAGAACCACAGAGATGTCCCAGACCCATCAGTAGGGAGGTAGAGAACCTAAGATCTGGATAATTAATGTCCAGAGGCAGTACATCTCTGGACTATTGGTATCTTTGACCTTGGACATCCATTGAAGTGGAGCATATGATCTGTCACCAGGATGAAGGAAATAATTCTGCAGTTCCTATTTGGCCCACTTGAGGGCCAAGACCTCCCACTCCGCCATAACATACCATACCTCCTTTCTGCAGGCGTAAGGTTCCTGGATGAATACAGGAAGGGTTATAAGCTTCTGTAAGGCTAAGATGATATTGTCTGAGTTGATGGGTAGCCCAGTGCAATGGATAGAATCAAGCAGCCGGCACTGTTGATGAAGCGGTCATCCCAGCTATCAGCATGGACTATGAAAACATCAAGGCAGGCAGTGGCATAGGCTCGATGTAGTCGAAGGATAATTTCCATCATCTACTAGAAGATGGCGGGGGGCCCATGGACTCCAAAGGGTAACCGTTGAATTTGGATTTTTCACTCAATTTACATTGACAAATCATTACAAAATCGTAGGATGCCGTTGGGCTTGTGTACAACCAATATCAGGCTGGACCAGAGAGTCTGGGGCTTTTCTATAATGCAGAGACATAACATTTTCTGGATTTCCTCTGACACCATAACCCTGTGGGCTTCCAGGATCTGGCAGCTTACTACAGCTCCAAATAGTGTGTCGATGGGGTGTTGTACAACATGGGTCCATCAATGGGTAGACATAAAGATGGCTCTGTATTTTTGGAGGAGTTCCCAAAAGTCCCACTGCTGTTCAGGACTGTTAGACTCTTTTAGGTTGGTGTCATCTGTGGACACGTTTAGTGGTTCTTATGGACACGAGAGGAGTGGGTTCTACCCACTTTTTGTGGATGTTAATACAGTAGAGCTTCTCCTCACTGCATCTTGCTGGGGGTCAGACCTTGTAGGTGACTGGTTTTAAGTCATGTCAGAGCCGAACCACAACTTACAAGAGGAAGATGGTTTAATAAACAACAAACAGTCTAGCTGCTGGAATTTCAAGGCCTGGGTGAGTCATCTGTATACCCATTCATGTTTCTCTTTGGCATGGTCTATTTATTCCCTTAGAAAAGGGAGGACACGTTCCATCCACTCTCTCATGTCTTGGATGTCCTCTATCACTGGACAGTAATGAGACAGCTGTTGATTCCAAGGTTTCTTATCCACAGCCAGAGATGTCTTCCAAAAGAAAAACCTGGTGGACACTTGGGGAACTTCCCAGATCCCAAAAGAGAACATCCTCAGCTATGACCCTTTTAAACATCCTTTTTAGAGTATCATTAAAATGTTCAGCTAACCCATCTGTTTCAGGACCTGTTGCGACGTGTAGCATCTGGTTGCAACCAATGGTTGATAAAGCAAAGGAGTTGACTAAACCGGGCCCTGGCTGGCTAGCTGGGCTGATATAACCATTCATGGAAGCATTACACAGTGGACATGAGTAGCACTCAGCCACTGCTAGGATTTCTTCTTTCAAGGCTTTATGATTTTCAGCTGTGAGCCAGAGAAGGCAGTGGTAGGCCACTTGAGCTTCCCCCATGAGATGTGAAGTACAAATTATGGCCTATTCCCACCATGACCACCTAGCTCTTTCAGCAATCCTCCAAAGGTACAGAGGTAAGCTTCAATGTTATTGATACCTGATAATTTGGTGAGGTGCTGATGGGCATTATACCCTATGGCCAGGTGCTGTGACTGCTTGTCCTTGAATTGGCTGTGCAAGGGCCCCCCAGTTGGCAGTGAGCGTCTGGTCCATTTGTATGGAGATCTAGAGCAGAGGCTGTAGTGTCTCTGGCAGAGGATTCCTGTCTGAACAGCCATCCATGGTTAGCTATGTCTTTATGCCACTCTGGATACCTGAATCTTTCATTAATGTCACAGGTTGGAGCAAAATCCTTAGCAGGACACTTCCCAGGTAGCGAAAAAATCTTCAGTGTTTTTTTGTAATGCATGCTATATACTGTGCAGAAGCCTTGGGTTACCATTGTCCATTTAAAAAGACTAGGGGTTGTGCTTAGTGAGTGCAGTGATGGGGGTGGCTATTCACATAAAATTGAACATAAACCACTTCTAGAAGCTAGTGAAGTCCATGGGCCTTTGTATTTTCTTGACTGAGGAGGGATCAGGGTAATCCAAAATAGCATTTACACTTACATGGGATCATTTGTAGACTATCTGCACCCAACACATCCGAGGAAGGAGATGGTAGTGCTGTGAAATTCACATTCTTCTACCTTAATGTACAACAAATTTTCCACCAATCACAGTTGCACTGACCGAACATGACCCGTGCAGCACATCTCGGAGTATATAATTAAGTGTCTGTAACACAGACGGAGCATTAACCAGACCACATGGCATACCTAAATACTCATAATATCTGTTTGTCATTTGGAAGTCAATCTTCCACTCATCTCCTACCCAATTGCACATACTACAAAAATCAGTTTTTGTAAAGAAACAAGCTGACTGAATTGTATCGTTTATAAGCAGTCGGAAGACAGAAGGATGGATCGTTATATTATTGAAGCCGGTGTTGGGTATCCTAAAAATACATTTTTTTATTGCCATATAGTATTTCAATAACCCATTTTCAGCTGTTAAAATTTTACATTTGTAACAATGATCCTGGCTATCAAAAATAAACTTCATTAATCCATTTCATATAAAATGTCCTTTTTGCACTACACGTACGAGGCTTAATAATGCATTAATCTATTAAGCTGTTTTGTCGAAAGAAATATCAGTAAACCTTTGCATGCTGAAACTGGCAGATGATATTTTTATCACCTCAATCATTAAAAACCTTAGGGGACATTGCACCAGCTGGCTGCAGGTCTTACTGCTATGCCTGGCTCAGAAGAGAGCTATAGACAGGTGTAAAATATACACCTTTTGAACCAATTGGACTTGTGCCATTCCTCCTGTTTCAGTTGGATGTAAACCTCTTGCGAATAGTTAGCTGAAGGTGTTAGTCTAGGTTCTTCTCCACAGTAACACCAATAAACCTTTAAGGTGTCTAAAATCACTGGGGCGAGCATACGAGTCTGTAAGGGATAGTGCATATGCTGAAAATCAGCCAGTAAAGTATAATATAATTGAGAAAAAGGCCTGCAAAAGCATTAGTATGACAAATCCTTGCCTTGAATAATGTATTGTAGCAAATAAATTGGTTACATGCTAGTTTCATTTTAACATACATTTCTAGAAGCCAGGCCAGCATTTTTTAACATACCAAGCTAAGAATGGTATTATCAGTCGAGCTAGGTATTCTTTTCTTATTCCACAACTGAAAATCTGCTACCCAAGACAGTGATAGGCCACACGGAGGCATTATTGTGCTCCTTATTAACATTATCTTACACTTTGGATAGTTAATTTCTTTTGGCTAACAACAGATATCATCATATTGCTGTAATTAGATAACTGTGACTTAAGCTAATGCTAGCTGACTGCTGGCTGTTGAAAATTTTATGCTGCTCAGTTACATAAATCCATAACAAGCCAGCTCTGATGAGGCATATCATTTTGCCACTCTCATATGTAACAGTACTTGCTAAAAGAGATGTGGAGTGGAGAAATTATTGTTGAGGTCAGAAAGTATTTCCTTGCAGTTCCATTTTCTTGCATTTGCTGTATGTTAGCAGGCTGTCAGCTGACCGTGAAAATAGCATGCTTAATTTTTTTCCTGTCAACAGAAAATGACCCACAGCTTACACTGTGACTTTAGCCTCGATAATGAGGCAAAGAAGGGAGAGAGGAGGAGGAGGACAGCAATGTCATCATCCTGCAGAAGGAAGAGTTAAAAGATCAGCCTGGGCATTCAGTCCTCACTGCTTCTTCAGAGCCTCTGAGGGTGTTCGGACCAGCAGGGAGCTGGAGAGCGCCAGGCTAAGAGGATGCCACGTGCCCAGTCCGTGCTGGTCACCATAGGTGGCAGCACGTGCCCCATGGCAAAGTGATGAACAGCCACAGCCTGGGAGGAGCATGTATGGGGCAGAGAGCACACTCTCTGTCCCCAATGTTCCTGTGGACAGCCAAGTGTCAGAGACTATTGGAAGCTGTTAAACTTGAGTGAAAATGGGGGGAGGGGGGACAAATCAGAACTCCACCTTTTGTTCATGACCTAAGAAGTAAACAATCGTTTTTCACTTCACCTTTGATTTTCTCCTGACACCTGAATAATGACAAACACTAGAATGTCACCCGACATATCCACTGAGAATCTTCCCCGGTTTCTATATCCTTCTCTTTGCTGTGATGCGATCGTATGAGTCAGGAGCGCAGAAGGTATTCACAGTGCTCGCAGTGCTCGAAGCTAGTGCAAGTTTGCGTGCCCAAAAAATTTCAGGAGGTGGGGGGAAACCCAGCCTCTTGATGACCCCTTTTCCTCATCGACACTAACAGAGTTGACTCCAAGCTAACCAGGCATGAAGAAACCTGCAGAAAAAGCACGGGAGCCAAGATTGCTAAGAGCCCGCAATCAGACATTACATTTGCCCTTCAGCATGTTTATGTTCCTGATTATGACTCAGACAAAACTCCTTTCCTCAACAAACCATTTATCTTCAAGGAGGAGGGGAAAGCAAATTTAAAGAGTGAATTCTGAGGTGAACTGCCATGCGGAGACTTGTGTAACAGCGCCATGTTTTAATAGCGAAACCAGTAGTTGTGACATTTGCCAGCTAAGTAATGGAGACCATGCCCCTGAAAACGATGAGTGTAGAAGGTTAATATGGCGAGTCATTTCCACCCCAAAAAACAGGCAAAATAAAAGGAACTATGAGTAAACAAACACAGGCAACAGCAGAAAGAAACACATTCCGCACACATGGATTTATGCTTTACCTCTCTCTCTCTCTCTCTCTCTCTCTCAGCAAAATCGGATGAGGCCTGCTGTAGAAAAATCAACAGTGCCCTCGGATTAGACCCAAGCTTGGCTGCCTGGCTGCCAGTTAAAAATCCTGCCGAAATCCCTGGCGAGGGGAGGCGGCCAAAACACGAGAACTGGAGTCAGACGTTCCGGAAGGAAAATAAAAGAAATATCACTGCTCCCTCCGCTGGAATTAGAGCCACTCTGCAGGGAAACGGGCAAACCAAGACCCAAACAAACCTCATCTTTCTAAGTAATTACTTTTCTGTTCTGTGGGCCTGAGCTCTTATAAGCCTATTTCTGTTACAATATTAGATATAAGCAAGTAAAATAGTGTAATGGATCACATTAAACAGGCATGCATATTGAGGCAGGATTTAATTTGCATGCCAGATTAGCTTGCCATTGGTGGGGACAGTGCCTCGGGACACCCACTTCATTAATAGGATCTAGTCTCTTAAAATCCATTAAGTCAATTGAGCGAACCTGTATATAATCTGATTTCAAATCCACCATGAAAATGCTTAACTGGTAGCCTCCTGCCAAGCCAATGGGACAGGGAATTTCACTCAGGAACCCCCCGTGTGACAAAATGCGGCCCCCAGACCCTCATTCCTGGTTCAGTGTGCACACGTTACTTGCAGGATTAAGGTATGGATTTCGAGTTAGCACACTTGTAATCTAAAACAAACAAAGGGTAACTAAGGAGTAATCCTCGGACAAAGCACATTTAATTTGCTTGGCTGCGATATCTGGGAAAGAGCCAGCGTTTGTAATTAATGGTTTTGAGAATTTCCTACAGGCGTCTGGTCATCGCATCTTCGTTTCCAAAGCGCACGCGTCCGCAAATGCCGGATTCAGGGGCTCGGTAAAACGATGTGTAGCTGTCTCATGAGCAAAACAGAAAAAAGAGGATGGAAAAAAACTTCAAAAAGCGGCAACACTAGGAACAGTGCAGGCAACAATAAACAACAAATCAAATTTGTGGAAGGAATTAAAGAGGCGAGTGTGTCAAGTTGACCTAAATCCTTGTTTGCAAGCTTTTGCCAACTTGCAGGGAGGGAGCGCGGCTGGAGGCTCTGAGCTTCGCGCTGCCACGGCCCAGGTCATGCCTGACTGCCCCAGCCTGCCTCGCATTTACACACTGTACACACTCACAGCTGGGGCGACCGGGGGTAGACAGCCAGAGAGGAAGACGTGCACCCACCCCCCACGGCAGCACCGAGGGCTACGCTCGCCACAGGGAGACTCTGCCACTTTATAATTGGGAGAGAAACCAGGAGGGGTAAAGGGGAACCTCCATACACTTAACCAGGGGGTACATGAGGCAGAACTTATTTCCGCTCATTCATGAAGGGGGTGTGCATGGGGCACCTACATGCAACAAAAGTAATTGTTGCAAGCACTTATTTTTTAGCTTGCTGTGAATGATATACCGTACTTAAGGTATACCAAAGTCCAGTATATAGCTTAAAATCTATATCTATCATATATCCTGCTTTCTTTTGCCTTTTTCTCATCTAGACTACATATATCAAGTTTATACCCCAACATTACAACTAATTTTATCAGTTTCAATTTGATCAGATGCTAATAAACTATATTAAACTTTTCTGATGTGCAATACTAAACATTAATCAAATTATAAACACTCATTAAATTAACCTGAATTAAATTAGATGTAATTTAGCAGACAGCTATGCACTCTGAAAAATTATGATTGCAATAAACTAGTTATTCCTTCCTGTATGAAAACTGGACATACATCTGTATTATTAACTGTGCAGGACGTTATGGTTTTGAATCTATTAATCTATACATCTATATATTATGGGTTTGAAAGGGTACATGTCAATGTGTTCACAATGCATTTAAAACATTTAATCATTTTTATTGCAAACAGAAGTAGCTTTTTATAATCATGTTTGTTTAGGCACCAAAACTGGTTTGTCTGCTACTAGAGTTTCTTTATTGTTGTTACTGTAACAAAAAAGAAACATTCATGTTAAAAATGATCACTTCTCACCTGGAAGTGTACCTGCAGCAGGTGAATTCTGGGTGATGGTGGCCTAACATTTTTCAAACTGACATGTGCCCAAGCCAATCAGATGTAGATTCTGGCTGCTCGTATCAAAGGCTGCTTCATCTTCAGCATCGTCTTCTAAAACATCTTCGTGAGAGTGTTAGTGACTAAATGAGACTACAGGTCTTTTTAATCATTATGATTTTAACTGGCCATATTTTCGCTGCATTTTTTCACTCGAAGATAAACAAGGTTCATTTTTGATTTCTCATGAAAAGGTTAAATCTCACTGCGTCGGTTGGTGCAGTATTACACGTGCATCTCGCCCTGTACCTGTGTCTCATTAATGTCGGAGATGCCGTCAGAACACGTCCTGCTAAGCGGCTCACGCCTTAACATGGAAGAGACTCCCCGCTCTACTGGATTTCAAGGGAATTGCTCCCGAGCGCAATGTTGTGTCAACAGCGTAGCTCTAAGCCTCTGTTTCTGCCTCGCTGCGAACCTCTTCACATTGCCTTGTACCCCCCCCCTCCCCATTTAGCACTATGTTTGATTTCTCATAAGACCTATGGCCCGACCGCAGGCCCCGTTGTCATTCCCGGCAGTACGCCTTACACCCCCCCCCCAGCCCAATTCAAGGTGCGCATCTCCACAGTGAATTACAGCTGTAATTTAATTTTTAAAGTGCCGTGAACACGGGAGGGGGAAAATAAAAACTTCACCACAGGAGGCAATTAGCCGGATTTCTCCTGCAGGACTTTGCTTTCTCCTAACCTCCGCAGAATGGTTATGTCAAAGGATTTGTCCCCTCCGCTGTGAGGGCTTCTCAGCTTTTCAAAATACACAATAGGAAAAAAAAATTAAATCCTCCACTGAGGGTTTAGGCACTTATATAACTCCCAATTATCAAAACTTCTCGGAGTGGCCCCACAGCCCTCTGCTCTGTTTATATGACTCACAAATATCTAATACTGAGCAGTGTATAAGGCCCGCATACCCACATGACGGCAGAAAAGGCTCTTTCACTTTCTGCCCCACTGAGTTAGGCATAATGGGCTGCTTGAAAGGCTGCGAGCTTAAACCGGCGATGTTAACAAAGCCTCGGTGGCTTGCCGGGGAAGCGCCCATCCTAGGAAGTTGCCAAAAACTCATTTTCGAGGGCCCTCAGTGTTCTCTTGAAATCGCCCTGGCACCATCAAAGGGGCGACTGCAATAGCATGCTTCAGGAGAATTTGTTGATGACCAAAATCAGAAATCCTGAAAGAATGGTTGTTTATTGCAAGATATCTATTTTACATGTTAAAAATATAAAGTTGTGTATTTAATTTTTCGCTGACGAGCAGCAATTTTAGCAATTCATAATTGTCGGTAATAGCTAGTAATGTTATCAATTTTCCCCCGCAATGATAAAAACAATATACGGTGTCTAAGGTGACAGAAATGAACTGGAAATACATGTTGACTCATTTTATATATATATATATATATATATGCGCAAATATGACTCATAAATGGTGACGTGATGTAGACCGTGTGGTAATGAACACTGAATGCACTACAAGTTTATCATTCTTTTAAGCAAAATGTCTAATTGTGTATTTATACATATGCCTGTTGTGAAGTGACCTATTGAAAATGTCAACAGAGACGTGTCAAGGAGATCATGGCTTGACTAAGAAAAAAAAATTTGTTTTGCATGCGTCTAAAAAGTCAGAGAAAGCAGCCACATACAAAGCTTTTCATTTATCACAGAATTTGTTTAAAGGTACAGTCACTGATTTCCATCACAAGTCGGTTGCACAGTTGCATTGCAAGCACATTGTGTGATTCACTTGCATGTTCACTGCATGATATGACTGAATATTTACTGTATGATTATACTGCATGTTATTGCATGAATAAACTGCATGTTTGGTTTACATTTTCAGTTATGAAGTTACATATATTTGTTTGTTTAAACTGTCATAAAAAAATATATTTGAAATTTTTATGTAACAAATTACATATTCAGCAACAGGAAGTTTTAGTAACATGCTTCTGACCTAAGACACTTAAGCAAAGGTGAAAAATCCACACTCTGAAATGCACCTGATCACAGACACAGTATTTGGTCTCCCATCTGTACTGAAAGCTGTTTTCTTACTTTGATAATTTAGTAATTTTGTATGATTATTTTGTATCTTTATGTTACTTACTTGTATTTCATTTTGATTAATTTTAATTCATTTTAAAATAAAAATATCAAATAAAAAACATTTATTTACAATTTTAATATGTCTACATGGTCCCTCATTAAAAATTGCAAGGCTCCAAACATCATATAATGTACACAACTCCTCCCAGGTCAAGTGACAAAAATTTGATACACCTGAATGGAGCCCAGGAGGAATTTCAGGCATTTACTCGAATCTGAACCCTTGTCCCCATAAAAGACCGGAGAAATATGTTTCATAAATACAGTGACAGCAAATCCCCGAGAAGGGCTGTCCCGTAATCTCCAACCTGTCTCTGTCACCGCTCCCACACCCAATCCCTCGTCTCCTCTTTGGTCCACTGGGTGGTCTTGGACCAGGCTAAAGTAAAGGCCCATTCCCCTTCAGACCCAAGTGTAGAGGAGCTGTTAATCCGATTTCAGGAAACAGCCAGAGCCACCCCCTTGCTTCCCGACCTGCTTCTACTCTACGGAGAGGAGGAGGTGAAACAGGCTAGGGGGTGGGTGGGCACCGGTGGGGGCAGGTGGGGGGAGCATCAGTCAGCAAATGGTCTAAGGT
>JAAGVU020000041.1:8873472-8917403 GCA_011763525.2 Mormyrus iriodes | reverse complement strand
AAATGGTCTAAGGTAGGACTTCAGGACCACCTAACCTGTGGATTTTATTGCAGGCCCCATAATGAGCGAGGTGGGGGGGTGGGGGTGGGGTGGGATATTACCTTCTCACCGACTGCGCTTACCTAAATATGCTCTGCCCCCACGGAGACATTACAGTGGCCAAATATAATGCAGGTTTTCATGGAGCCTGGGCTTATCGGGCCTCTGAAAGTATGTGAGACATGCCCGTGAACAAAGGGCCGTCTCTCAGCCACCGAGTGGGGTGAAGGGATCTCTTTCAGCGGCCACAGATTGCTCAGTGTTTCCTTAATTGACAGACCCTGGCCAGGTTTGATGGGAATGACATGCAGCTGGCGTAGGACTCCGTTTTCCAGGTAGACCTCCTTTCAGCAGGAAAATTGTCTCCCGTACACGTTCAGAGGTCTCTCAGAGGTCTCTTCACCACACACATGTTCCACACTCACCATGCAACATTCATATAACCATATGTGGCTGAAGTGGAGTGAGTTACATCAACATATAATGCAATATCAATTAGGAAAACAAAAATTCCCAGATAATGATGCTTGTAAACTTCCAAGACCTCAAACACATGGAGTCACTTTAAAGTAATACATAGCATTTTAAGAAGTAGCTTGGGTTACCCTAATGAATCAGAATGCCTTGTTGCACCCAGAGACGAAACTTCCCTTACAAGATGTCACACAGTCTTCATACGTATTCCAGACAAATTTATCACGCCATAAACGACGGAGAGTTTCTATGGCAGACTACTCATCGCACCTGACGTGAGTGATATTTACCCAAAGCCAAGCGCCAAAGAAGAATATTATTTGGTGTGTGAATATTTTTACCGCTGAGCATAATGGGAAACTGCTTAGTGCCAGCACAGTAGGGATCTGTGACACTGCTGAGCAGCCCCGGCGCTCTGTCTGAGGAAAGTATGTCCTCAGCTGGTCACATCCAGTAGTGCAGCCAGCCCTCTCTCCTTTCCCATTCTCTACTTCATCTCTCAAGTGTACATTTCATCATTTTGGGCATAAACCTGTTTTTTTTTTATTATTGTAAAGGTCAAATTTTTAATTAGCCGCCTAACCAGACGACTAGGTAAACAAACAGATAAAAGTATCTAAGCCGGCGAATAACAAAGACATTAATAACCTCTGGACTTGCAGAGTTTAAAAAGAAAACCAGACGCTGACCCACAGGAAGACCAACGCAGTTCACAAAGGCGTTGGATCCACCGTTAGGAGGGTTTTGTCATTGTCTCCACCGCTGTAGGTCCCCAGTGTACTGTCAAACATTAGGCAACCCAAAGGTTTTGATTCAGCAGGGACTAAAATGGGCCATATGGTATCTGTCGCTACAGCTCACATCATCCTCAGACGATGCTTCCTCATCCGGCCCCTTCAAGCAGGACGGAGTTTTGGGGGGGGGGGGCTGGTTGGTTCAGGGGGCTACAGGCGAATCAGTGACTCCCCATCTTCTTTCAGCCACCCTCACTCACATGGAAGCTGCTCAAGTCGATAAAAAAAACCTCCTTCCTTAACGTCGGGGTTCCCTCAGCTATCTGCAATTGACGGGATCGCCCCTGTCGTCCAGGCCCACAGCTGACCCTGATTCAGCATCCTGTTAACCAAAGGCAAGCCCTATAAACTGACAATATAGAGGTGGGCCTCCACCTTAAAGGATACTGTTGGTGGCAGAAAAAGTAAATAACACGAGGCTGCAAATAGTGCCGGGTTACCTTCACAGTGACCCCTGAGTGCAGCGTTAGACATTAGGTGTGAATTTCAATAGTTTCACTTGAAATTGTAAAGTGAGCACATTTGAACACTTGAACACTTTCCAATATACTTGCTAATTCCGAGACAGTTCTCGATGATATTGGTCTGGTAACCAAATCAAGCAGGCATGAGTGTGCAGAATTATTTGTGCAGAATATAAAGTAAATACTTAAAAGTAATTTTCTCTGAAACTGTTAGTAACCGTACGGATTTGACGTAGGCTACCCTTTTGTATTGGCATAGTTTTCTTGTAGTTCAATGTTGTTTGATGACGACGAATGTACACTAAAGTAAATCTAGGTAATTCTGGCAATTTTATTTTAATTTTGTTCAGTGAAAAATGATCCATAAATTCTTGTTTTAAAATGTTTATTAATAATAGTACAGTTCTGGTGCGACTCTCTATGAATACCAAACCATATAACTATACTCATTTTCATGTTTTAGAAAATGCGCTCTACTTCTAGGTTTATGTGTATATAGTTATTGCATTCTGATACTACTGTGTTACTGGAAATGTGACATTAATTGTTAAAAAATGAAATTAATAAATTTTAAAAATTAAATGTTCATTCATAACTTTGATTTAAATTTTGAAAGATGTGCAAATATGAGATGTTTTCATTATTATTACTATTAATTATTTCTAATTATGTGTTTTACATATGTACCGCAAAGTGTTTTTATATCCAAAAGACGTAATAGATTTTTATGCAGTGAAGGAAATTTTTGTATGTTTTTCTTTTAGTTTTAAAAGTGAAGATTTTCAAGATGGACACCAAATTAAACACACATCTGTAAACAAAAAAATAAATAAATAAAATTAAGCGACACATGCATACCTAATTTATTAAAAATTGATTATGACGTAGAACTGAAAAAGAGACATTGACTATAAATCTATTCTCCAGAAGAAGTCAGGTCCATTAATATGTTTGGAGCTGTATTACTTACACCCAACCCATTGTCAGTGTGGGCTTCTGGGAGTATTGACCAAAACAAACACTGGTCTCCAATGTCTTGACCAAGAGAAACGTCAATAGACAGGATTTCCTTTTTTTAAATCAATATTCGGGGAACCCATGAAATTATGCTTTGCCTTGTGTTATGGTTCAAGCCTGTGGAGAGAAGGGTCCGGTGAGGACCCTCTTGTACACAGAGCAAATGCCTTGTTTTCTTTACTCCTCTGCTAAAAGTTCGTGGTGGAGGGTGGGCCGAAGGGGGTGGGGGGGGGGGGGAACAGACCACCGTTGAAAGCTTTGCTTTCAATTCGAGTATGTCAATAGCTCTTCTGTGAGTACTGGGGAAAACAAGAGGTATTAAGACCTCTCTTTATGCCCCAGAACTAAGATTAGAAAAGTGATTCTTGTCTCAAGAACATAAAATGTTATTGTGTGGTCGGGAACACACTGCATAAGAGGCCAACAATTGCACTCACGAATTAAAAGGTTATTTTTTTCCCCCTAAGTCCTCAGCATGATAGCAAGCACAAGCTGCTAGAGATGACTGTGCCCCTGCCCATGTGTCCTTACCTGGGCAAAAAAGTAAGCTATTCATGTCGAAAACTACAGCCCTATTCGTTCCAAAACTCATGCTAAATAATCATATTGTAATCAGTTTTATATAAAGAAATGTCGCGCATAACTGTTTTGTTTGTTGTTGAGGCAGATGTGAGATAATTTGTGGTTACCCAGCGTATCTGTCACGCTTTGTTTATGTTTAAGAAATCTTGGCACTTTTTTATTGCTATTTGCTTATAAAATGAGATCCAACAATCCAAATGAATTGACAAACATTGGTCAAACGTGTCACAGGCGATAATATCTGAAATTTCGAATGAACATCTAGAGCAATGCCGATATAAAAAAATCCACCCATCACAAATCAGCATGAAATCCCACTCGAATAGACATAACCAGTGACCTGCTGGCTGGCATGAAGACATGTTCCTCCTGATACGGAAGCATAGCTGAATGCATCTGTAGTCTCCTGTTTAGCCGAGGACAACTGAACTCAGGTCCCTTTTTATACAAGGTCCTTTTTCGGCTGTTTGGTCCACCCCGGCTGCCTGCCGAGCGCCCATCAGTAAGTGATGCCCACTACGCCTCCCGACAAGCCATTCTCCCTCCACCAGCTACCTTGCGGGTGACAAGCTTTGGCACAAAAGGGGCGAAGAAAAAGGCCAAGCTTCGCTGTGCCACTTCAGCGGGTTCCCGTCTGCAGAGATACACCAATTATAACTTTCGGGAATTAGTCTGGAGGCTTGATTTGACTCGCAGGTTATGGAGTCTGCATTGTATGCCGTATGTGTGGGATTTACAGTGTCTCTGTGGAGTTGGTTAATTCCTCTTTACATCTATAAGTGTGTGTGTTCTACAACAAGCGAGGCTCTCTGATTAGCATAAGCTCTCGCGGTGTTTACTAAGCATTACTTATTAAGTATTAAGACACAGTAAAATATACACCAGACTGAATAATCTTGTTCACGTGGTTATTTGCTAAATATTGCTAGATGAATAATAATAAAAATATGCATAGCTGTTTAAATATTATTTAAACAGTTCTCTCATTGTACAAGCTTAGGTGTGGTATTGCAGAATTAATTACATATTATATAATAAAATCCAGGTTATTAAGAAAACTGTCCATATACTGCCATAGTTTTACGTTTCAGGCTTCTAGATAAATCCAATCTATAGAAATGGCGGAAATGATTAATTTATTAAATAAGACAGTTTTAAGCACATAATTATTCAAAATGTAGATTTAAAAAATTTATTAGTGCACTACAACTAATCTCAGTTAGATTCATGATTCTGTACAAGCCAAAGCCCTAGTGGATTTTTAGTGGATATAAACATTTCATAAAATACTACTTCGAATACAGGTACACAAGTATACAAGACTGTTGAATATGGTGGAATATTACTGATCAATCGAGTGGCATTGTAGTTTAAAACTAAATCCAGTTCCATATGCCTTTTATGCATTATATTGTATATTTTAACCACATTACTTTTCTCAAAAGCATCCATGTAAAACATTACATTATATACATTTGTTGCAATAAAACAAGGTATTCAATTACCTGTGATGCAATTACAGGCAGTCGACTATATAAAACAGTATATGTTAAGCTTATGTTACAGTTTCAGGTGTGCCAAACTATTCTCTGTTTTATTAACGTGTGTGAGGAATTGTGTGAGCTGTTTCCTTTATTGAGTTAATGGCTTCCTCAAACAAAGGGGGGGAGAGAAACAGAATGTGAACTCGGTCCGTTTATTGCCGTCTTTTACCAACCGATTGCACTGCCGGTGAAACAGAACACAATGGCTGGTGGCCTTGGTCTGTGAGGCACGGAGTACCGTAAAGCCAGAGCTCCTTAGGGGAGTCGCCTTGTTTATCAGCAGTGGTGCTAACTATCCGGTAGGATGTTAAGAGGGCACTCGACAGCCTTAACCAACAGCGAGCTAAAAATAAGCTAATTGGCGGGATTTTATTAACCCAGCAAATGCATATATCCCCAAATACCTTCATGCCAGTTTATGAAGTTTATAATGAACACCCTTCTTCAGGTGCCTGATTTGTTGACCTTTGTAGGTGATGCCAGTCTATTGCTATCCCTGACTTTTTTAACATTCGACACCAAAACAACGAATTATTCAGTAAAAACTGAGAGAATTTAGCATATCGCGGTACTTGATCTTCGTCATAAGCATCGTTAGGCTATATATTAAAAACTGTTTTCCGTTTTACATATATATTAGTACTCTGAATGTGATGCTAATCTACTGCTATCTCTGACATTGTAGGAAGAAAAGATTGAGGGTCTGGTTCCCTCAAACTCAAGGTTATTTACTTATTTTGAATGATTGTGCCTTGTTGAAGGTTAGTTACTCTATGCTGCTGATTAGTGTTAAGACCAAATACATTAAAAAACAGTTGGGTTCTTCATATCAAAGGAAAGAAAGTAGTTCAGCATTCAGGAGGTCTAGCGATAGCGGGCTGGGAGTGTGCAGGAACCTCCATGAGACTGCTGCTGTGAGTATAAGGAGTGGAGGAGTTAACCCAGCCTGTGAAGGGTGAGAGTACAATAGTGTAGGTTCTAGGGTCTGAAACTGTAGACTTTAATAAAGGCACTGACAGCAAATAAGGAGCTGCTTTTTGAGTCAAGTTACTACCAACAAGGGCCTATTATGCCTCAAATTGTTTATTATATACAAAAACCGATTAAGTGAATTAGGAAAGATGCGCCATCACTTAAAGAGACCTAAATTCTAAAAAAAAGATTTATACATGCTGTAGTTTTACGAATTGATATTGCACATATATGGACTGCAACACAGATCATACAATGGGGCAAACTCAAAAAATATGTGCCTAAAATTTAGGTTTATTCTAACAAGTAATAAAGCAATAATCTATTTTTTGTTATAAATATTGATAATCAGATATTAAAACAGACAACACCAGAAGGCTGTAGTTGTTCTGTTTTGTTTTTTTTTCAAATCCCACAAAGGCTTTTTTGTAAAATTTAACGCTAGCAATCATGGGACACCCCACCATAATGGTTATTTTCAACGTCAAAGTGCAATCCATAGGACCCATCGGCGTATGTAACACGAGATAAATTACTAATAAGAGGAGATGGGGGGGTGAACCAGAAGAGAAGAAATAAGAGTCACCCAAGCATCAGAAGCAGAACAATCAGAAGAGAAACAAGGCAAAACTGAGGAAGAGGCAAGACTCTCGACAGTCCCACACCGACATACTTGAGATTCTTGGTCAGCAGGGGCTCACTACCTGATGACTCTAAGCTCCTGCTTGTGAACAAAACAAATGAGTCGTCTGGTGAAGTCCTTGTCATCCTTGGTCTGGTGCCAGGGTCATCCCCTCCCAGACACCTGTCTGCACGCACAGGAAAAAAAAGGGGGTAAAAAAAAGGCAAAGTTTGGAGAGTCGTTCCTGTGGGCCCCTGTCTAGGCACAAGACGGGTCACAACCCCCCTTTCCATTTTTCCCGAGGCTGTTGGGCTAATGAAGTAACAACAAACTGGGCCTGTGGCTAATTTGGAGTGGCATTTCCTGGCTTCTCCCGGCCCATGGAGATGTGTTTCATTTTCTCTTATCAGTGCCTCAGTCATGTGGCTTTCCGCATGGACGCCTCTGTCTCCCCCCATCGCTGCGCTAATGGAAACTTCGTTAATGTCATTAATCTGCAGAATAGGACATGTACTAAACACACATTGGGCTGTTTGGGCCAGCTTTAGGGAAAAATGCCAGAAACTGTTTAGATTTTTTGTTGTTTTCTGTTTTTTTGGTTTGATTGCAGGCAGCAGGAAGACAACGTCTCTGTCACCTATTCGACGGTCACGTTCTCATAGATACTCGCCGTCGATGTTATTTTTCCTTGTATAATTTGGTAGGAATTCTGTAAAACATAGTCATATGTTCGAGTTAACAGTTCACTTCTACAGAAGACGGTTTTGCACTAGGATTTGCAGACTTACAGGATTTATTTATGACAAATCACATAGCTGGTTGTTGAAGAAACTATGGATTGATACCATAATTTACTTTTATGTTACCTGATACATAACTAATTTTGGAGAAGGGGGCTTGAACATTTAAATTATATTACCAAATTAGCAAATACCACATCAAGGCAAGCAGGTCCTACACATCAGGATGAATGTGTTTGACAGCCCCATTAGACATTTACAATAAATCCTGCTAATAGTCGGAAGTCAATTAAAGCTGCAAACATTTTTAACGTTCATTATGAATAATCTGGTAGAAGCATTTATTGAGAAAATTCAGCATATCACACTATCTTCTCATCATCGGGAGCATTATCAGGCTATATATTAAAGTCTGTTTTCCATATATGTAAACCCTGAAGGCATATAAATGTTTTATTTCAGATGGAATTTCTGTCTAAATCAACAGCAAATTTCTGCAACGAATTATATCTTCTGTACCCTGCAGGTTTAGATTTCATGAAAAAGACTTTCTGTTTGGAAAGTTGTTAAGGGGGCCATTGTTGCGGACAATGATTATAGCTATTAAAAGGACAATAAACTGACCCTTGGTTCCTTTAAATAAAACGTGGAACTTATCTAGCATGAAAATCCCAGGAATACATGCTCGAACAAAATTTGTATTCAATAATTTATGTAAAGTATCATGCACACACTAGTGAAGACAGATGCTGAAGCAGTTGTTAACGGAATACATTTCTTTTTGCATGATTACTGAAGTATCATACACATCACGCATCATTGTGTTTAAATTATCAGAACAAATACTGTTGTAGCAGGGAAGCAGCTCTTCTCCATGGAGCCACACGAAGCAGAGGCTCACCTGTCAACGTCAAGTTTTGATGGATTGTGGATAAATATTGGGATTAATGTTGCCATACTGCGAGATCTTTTTCTTTTCATCAATTAGTGCAACTTAACCTAACTATCTACATGAGTTGGCGTTATATTTTGAGATTATTACAATTATTGAGCATCCGTAATGCTTTTAATGTATAACTAAAAACCTTGAATGTCTCAAAACAATAGTAGGACTTTAGTATGAAAACTTTTTCAGAAGCTCACCATAAGAGGAGGACTCTGCACTGGACACCTTTGTTTGACATGCAAAAAAATATATATGTGTACAGAATAGGGGCCCTATTGTGATACAGACTGCCTGCTGAACTCTGATCCTTAGATGCGGGAGGGACACAGGTTCACGGCAACTCCATTTAAACAGGTCTGAGAAGGACAAAGGAAGGGAAAGCAGAATTCGGCTCACCAGTGTGGAAGCTTCCTAAGATTCTTCTTAACTATTTTAATATTAAATCGTAATTGTGTTTATATATTATGTTTATATATTTTGTTTATATATCTTATAAAAACTAACTTTTGACTTAAGACTTATATATAATTCTGAATCTGGAAAAGCAGGTACTTCTTTAACTGCTGAATGTTTTGATAGTACTCAGAGTCTCTAAATCAATTCTTATTAATCATAATGTTGCATGAATCCAGTGGTCAAAAAAATGGCTGTGGGAATGCAATTCATTTTTTTCTTTTTACTTTTACGGTTAATCATTGAAGATTTTACCTAGTCTTCAGCTCTGAGCGGTAGACCTCGGCCTTGTTAAAGGAGAGTCAGCCTAGCTAAACTCTCATCAGGGAGGCAGTATATCCCACGTCAGGTGTTTATATGGACCTGCAGGGTGTCAGGTGTGTCAACGTTAACAGTTGCAATATAAAGTTTTAAACTGTGTCACTTCTTCAAAAGCTCACAGGTGCTTTTGGTTTCCTTGCATTTTAAGTGCTTAACAAGGATGCAGTATTTATCAGAAGAGGGAGCGAAGGCAGCCGGACCGAGAGCACTTATCTCTAATAAGAAAATAAAAATAGAAATCAGAAAAAAATTGAAATTCCAGTAAACAGCTTTAAAGGCTTCATCTTTATCACATGTTTATATATTTATGTAAACTTTGTATGTGTGTGTCTATATGTATATATATTTATATATATATAGAGAGAGAGAGAGAGAGAGAGAGACACACACGCACACGCATATATATGTAGAATTGTATATGTTTTTAAGGCGTTAAAAAAACAATATTAAAATGAAAAATGTTTTACATATGCCAAGATAGGACCAAGCAATATAAGAATAAACCTGTAGATAATGTAAGCTGATGTGGTAAAAATGTATGTTTTGTAACTGCAATTCTAAAACAGAGCTATAAAATACCTTTTTGCCTTGAATGCAGGTTGTGCAAGAGAGTGAGACTTTTTCCAACAAAGGGTTTCTAAATGAATTCTCTGTTCTGACAATCCATTGGACATTCTGAACCACGATATTACAGACAAAGGAGCGCTCCTTTCACCCCACGACTAAAACAAGGGTTCACAATAAAGGCACCTTAATGACGATCCAGGTGCCTGAGTTGGGCCCCTCTCCAATTAAAGGCTGCTTTCATTCACTCCCTCGGCCCCGTGAATAGGCACTGTCAGCCCGACTGTCATAAAGTCTCATTCATAAAACGGGCGAATAAGAGGCAGACCAGCGTTGATTAAGAGGGATGAGTAACCTGCGGGACTTTGTCTTTTGTGTAGTGCTCGGCTCATGGGGCTAAATGCCAGCAGGGCTTAGCCCAGAGCTGGCTGCCCATGTGTTTCACGTAGCCGTTTTCTCATGCTCCTCAGATGGAGTAATTAGGAAGATCTTAATGCTTTCGAAGGTTATTAGTGTCCAGGAAAGGCCTCGGATGTCAGTTTAATTAAGTGGCGTTCTCGAGAGGTCCTGCGTGGACGTGTCACCCATTCTCTTAAACTTTGTTTGGGAGCAATAATGAATCGCCATGCACACAAAAAAAGAAACAGCCTGGACATAAAGCTGGTTAGGTCCTGGGGTCTGAGGCAGGCCACAGAATTTGACCCCAAAAGAGCGTAACATTGACTGCATTTAAATACCACACACATATCACCCCTCCCACCATGGCCACCATCTCTAACGCCCACACCCCCCCACCCCAAAAAAAGCCCCATCCGAAAAAAATGTGCCTCTAAATTAAATGTTTTTGGACAGACTGATTCAAACACATCTAATGCTTATTCATGCAGAATATAAAATCCTAGATTATTTCTTGCTTGGTTAATCCACATCCGGTTGCCGCCTTCACAAAGCCACAGTTATGTCATCATTAGTTATGCTTCTCTGGTGACCAAAAGACTGATGGGAAAGTCCCAGAATCCTAAAAATTTATATGTGAATGGTGAGGGGAGATAAAAAACATCAAATAAACACAGAAAAGGCCCGTTCATTCAAGGAACACGATGGGGGAAATTCGGTTAATTAAAAATATGAAAATGAACAAAATCTCGAACATCAGACTTTGTGCGTCCTATATATGAATTCTTCAACCCTGTCCTTTATTTCCTACCAAAATGGATCTTTTTTTAATACTGTGATGGATCTCGGTTTAATGCAAATAAGCCCCCTCACTGGAGGCGTGTTACATGAGTAAAACGAGACTGACTGTGTGTCCTCAGACAGAAGCATGGTAATAGTATGTTTATTGCAACTTAATATCACGACGAATCAATTTTTAAAAGGCAAAACTAGGTGATAATTAAAGATTTAAAAGAATTAAGCGAAGAGAGGACACTAAAAAATGGAGCGCAAGTACCTTTTGTAAGTAAATAGTTTTTAAGATTAAATCATCATATCTGCAGTCCGTTAATTTTCTTTATATATGCATACATATGTGTGTAAGTATATCTTATATACAATATATATCAAACCAATAAAATATTGTCATATAATCAACTTTACTGTAAATGAATAAGAAACACTGCGATTTTTGTATCCTCAAGCATTAATATTATACTTAAAGGAGTGATTAGATGCACAGTTGTTCAATAGGATCCTAGGCCTTTACACAATCTTCCGCGCTGCCCTTGAAGCAGAGTGCATCTTCAGAATTACCCTGGAGCCAGTTCCTCCTTACAGCGTCACATACGATAACTAAAGGCTGATTGTTTGAATGCTGGGTAAATATTTGACTCTCCAATGAAGTGTCATGTGTAGCGTTTGCCAGTGAGGGATATTTTCCTTCTAGGGGCCAAATGACCAGTCACTCCCTTCAGTTTTAGCAAAGCTAACACCCTTTGCTGCCAGACAATGGCTAAGCAGCAGGCGCTCAGAGTAATGGCCGCTGCGCTCTAGCCACCCATGAAGAGTGGTGCCACACAATGGCATATTTGTTTCTTTAGATTGCCGGCAGTGGGGGAACCTTGGCGCTAATATAACTGCTAATTGTAAAGGCCACACGGGACAGACATACCTTGCCATAGTGTGCTGAACAAGTAGCCTATTGTTATAAAAAGTACAATAAGAAACAGATGATTTATTCTCTATGGGCAGGTTTTTTTTTAATCTTTACATGGGTTCTAAATAGGTTTCAAATTGAGAATTGACAGCATGGGATTCACTAGAGGTGGAAAGTTCAGGTCCAGAAAGTACAAATCCAGACCAAGGTTTTGTTTCAACCAACCAGTTGAGTATAAAGAGTCACAGTCACAGAGTACTCAACTGGTTGGTTGAAGCAAAACCATGGTCTGGATTTGTCCTTTCTGGATCTAAACTGTCCACCTCTGGTATTTACCATCTCATTCTTAAATCTAACCAGCACAGGCTCCCAGGCACCTGCTAAATCAGGTCATCCCTCCAAACGGAGCGACCCCTGAATAAGGGAATGGCTGAGGGAATCCCCTGCCAAGCCCCCTCTCGTCTCCACCAGCAGCAGCATCCCACTCTCAGCCTCTCCAGCACGTCGTGTCTCTCTGTCACACAGACACCTTCCAGCTCTCATCACGCCATCACCTAGCTCCATTACACCAGATCGTCTTTCCCGACCCGCCTCTCATCTCAGCCTCTGCTGTCAGCTGTTCTGCAGCCTGCTGGCACCTTCCTTTGCACTTTCAGGCAGAAGCCAATTGTAACACTTCCCAAAATGCCCATCTATAGGGCCCCAGTGCTGTTGAAAATGATCACGCCTTTTACAAAACATTTATGTAGCAGATGCTTTTATCCAAAGTGATGTACAGTTGAGAAGGCAGGGTCATCCAGTCCCTGGAACAATTGGGGTTAAGGGCCTTGCTCAAGGGCCCAATGGTGAAATCACTCTTCCGACCACAGTATTTCAACTGGCAACCTTCCGAACCTTTCCTAAACCACAGAGCCACACACCACCCCCGCACACAACCTAGTTGTACAGCTCATTCTTTCGAAAACTCTAGAATGTGCTGACTAATGAACTCTTTAAAATTTCCCCAGTTGCATTCAGTACTTTCCTGCACTAATTATAGTTTCCTGCACTGAATTTCTTCATCTTTAAATTCCGTCCTATCTGATGAAATGCTGAAAACACAGAAAGCAGAGCTTAGTAAACAGGAGAACTTCACATTCCAGAAAAAAAGGAGAAACACAATGGCTTTATCAGGCTCAGCTTCTGAATAGATCTTCCTGGACTGTGTTTTACCCTGTTTCAATGAAGTTTCTAATATCTGAGACTTGCGCAATATTTACACAATTTGATACTGTTCTTCGCTGTGGTTCCAGGTTTTCAGCACATTGCAGCTGCATAATTACAGAAGTGACATACAACGACCTGAAATATGAGGACGGCGCCAGACGCTTCCGTGTCACAAACAATGAGATAAAAACACCGACGTAAATGTTCTCCCAACAACCCAGCACCCAACGTAGGAGAACCACTCTATATTTATAGGTCACCTACCTCAGTAAGCATCCCAAGAATATCAAGCATATCTCCTGATCCCATGTTAGCAGTACATTACATCCTCACGCCTCTCCATCACCTGCTCTTCCAATCAGTTTGATACCCAAAAAGATGGTAATATCATCCCTGTGAAACACCACTGTGCTGTGAACACCACTCAAACATTCATATAATTCCAAACTTATAGGTATTAAGTTTGTAGAAGATCGTGGCCAGCAGATCTTTTTAAAAACTGATCTAACACCCTGGTTTTAAGCGGTGTTTATAATATCTGCACCGTGGTATCAGAAGCCACAGTCAGATCACAACAAGAACAGAGTTAGAGAGACTTACGAGTTTCTGCACCTAATCACAGGTAATTTATTAGCGTTTTCACTATACTCTAATGAGTAAAAATACCTACACATTTCATTAGATTTCTCAAGAATACCATTTTATAAGACATTACTTCAGTTGCTCATAGCATAATTTTCAAAAAGTTCAAAATAGGCATGAAATTGCTAAATATAGTGGAATCTATGTAGCTTTTTTCACCATTTATTTAGGGTAATAGGAAAAGGGCCAGCCGTTAACAAACAGGTTACAATAGGTAATGTCTCATTTGTATACAACTTAATGGTTCCAAGTTGTCCTTCATCTTAAAGTACAACAGATAAGGTGAGGTGAGACATGCATCACCTTAATGTCTTGAATTCCTTCACCCTGTAAGTCTGATTTACATACAGGCAGCCTTAATGTGTTTGCATACAATAAAGCTTATTCATACATAATGACTAACCCAAATCCTTGGAAGAATAAAACAAGGAGGAATTTATCCGGTGTCAAAGGAGCTGAACGTTCAATGAAATGTTTATATTAAAAAGCCTAACATTGCTGCTATGTCGCAAATTTGTGACACTAAGTAACAAATATACGGGACACATGTTTGAGTGATGGACCTACATTCAAAATCATTCACGTAACAGCCATTAGTATGTTTTTGCAACTAACAGAATCCTCATGCATCCAAACCTGTACATCTTAACCAGTTTTTGTAGACTGCTGGGCTCCAGTTTCTTCCTTTAGAAGCATACTTGCACAAGTATTTTAATCACTGTTTATACTTAGCAGTAGCCTAATGGCCAACGGAAGTCCAGCTGCAAACAGCAACAAGTAAGGATTCACTTCTGCAAGATGAGGAAGCCACATGGTGACTAAATATGTGTTCAGCATCATGGTTAGATTTTTACACAACAAACCTGAGCACTTGAGCCTTACCGAACAAGGTGGGGGGTAGGCAATCTTACTTAAAGCTACGCTGTGACTTCAATTTCTCCCCATCTGCCTTGGAGTGCATTTGTCTGCTTTCACTATCATTAAAGCAATAAGTAGATGTAAAGAGTAAATTGTTTTATGTTTTGGATGTCTGTTTGCCTGCTCCGATGTGGCCTTATTTATGGATTGCCTGGAGTGGAATTGACATGCTGTTCTCCTGTTTTGACTGGACACTAATGTCTTGTGTAGATGAGGAATTACTCTGAGATGCACTTTGACAGAAGACAAATGGCAGCTGACCTGAAGATACAGAAAGGTGAGCAGCCCTTTGGCAAAACAGGAGTCGCTCTTCAGATATTTCCTGTGGAGCTCATCAGCTGCCATCTGTGGGTGCCTGCACTAGACAATGCCAAATAATAAAAGTCCACAAAACTTTCAGGCTGTAGTTATTATCATGCTAGAATGAAAAACTAATTGGATATCAAGCACAAAGAAAGGGCACTTCTGTCTGGCAAGTGCTGTACAAAATAAAGTTACTTCCTCGGTCATCTAAATATCCAATTAGCTATGCTGTAACAGACATTTTTATTACTCATTTCTAGTGTTTTAGAAGGACAAACGTGTCAATATGAACAGAGGCTGCTGATGCTGACCATGCTAAGTAGAAATATTGTTAATTAGCATTCAGATGGTTCCTGTCTATAGCCAAACACTTTATGAATACCATGGATTATTTTGAAAACAAACAAGTGGATATGTGATCAAATAAAGCCCGAACTTTTACTTTATGCACAAATGATCATATCTGAGAATCTTATTTTGGATATATTATGAGAGGACCAAGTGCTTTGGAAATGACCATAATGGTTGGAGAACCTAAAGGTAGAGGAAGAGGATGACAAGTAACAGGGTGGGGGGGCTCATTCATCACTACAATGATCATGCCATTGAGAACACATTGGTCTCTATGATCACCATGACGTATAATTAACTAGACAGAATAAGAATAAGAATAAGAATTGTGTCTTATGATGGGTATAGAAATTAATGATTAAAATGAATGCCTGAATGGATGGATGGATGGATGGATGGATGAATGAATGATAATGATAGCAATAATTATTATTGTGTGTACTACACCTACTTTGATTATATACAATATAAATGTTAACATCAATTTTAACGAAGTTAATTAAATCACAAATTTGTAGCGCCAAACACAAAGTAGACAATGGCTCGGAAGTCATCTACAGGAATGTCTCACTCATTCTCTGTGTTGTCCAGCTGACATCTGCCATTGTTGCGAGCCTGCTCCCAGCCCACCTTTGACTGTAGAGACCCTTCTCATTTCCCGTCGTCACAGTCAGCTTGCAGTTTGTCTTTCATTGTTTGCTTGCTCCGTCTCCCAGTGGAAACACCTGTGCATCGTACCTTTGTGTTACGTATTGCTTGCCAGGGCTCTTTAGTGAGAAACACTCATCTTTGTTATCTGACATTAACTCCGCATGGCAATTCCACTTTCCCCAGGCATTAAGATCTCCTCCCACAGAGCTGCCTAGGTGTGGCTGCATCTCACATTGTAGATCAAGTCCTCTGTCCCCTGAGTGAATAGTTACTTAGTGACTAACCCACAACACCTTATGGAATGAAGCAGAAGACAAAAAAACTAGCAGGAACTAACCGTTTCTCAGCCACAACTTTATCTTTAACAGAATGATCTGTTTAGAAAATGAGCTGTTTGCTTTAAAAATAATTTGGTAAACTGGTTAAATACAGAGAGGCCATACTCAGAAAAGGTATGATAAAAATGCCAGTATCAGGAGAGACAGACAAAAACTATAACACGGGCATTCAGAGGAACATGACAGACCAAATGAAATTAACAGAGGTCAGAACAGACAGAAAAGCCCTTTGAGGATAAAACGTGAAAAAAGCCCCCAGAGAGAAAGCTAGAGGTGACAGGGCGAGCCAAAACTCCCATAAGAGGAGATGAACCCTCAGGGGGACCAAAGAGGGGGTGCCTGTTCCCCTCTGGTCAGCAGCTGCTTCAGGCTCTAAATCCTTTTCTCCTCCGTGGTAAATATTGGGTACGCCCAGATGGAGGTCCCATTGAACTGGCTGGACCCGAGTGTGTGGCTCGCTTCCCATCTCTCGCTCTGATCGTCCATGCAGTCAAGTTTTTTTTTTCAGTTCCCAAGTTTTTAAACCTTTGCCGATGTCTAGAAAATGAGGTCATTTTGCTCACAAACTAACGTAGTTTTAGGAGAGCGCTTTTAACCCATGTCTGACTTGCGCCTGCTGGATTTTGGAAAATATGCCATTGTGCTGCTATTAAACTTTTGTGAGTAAAGCAATGTAATTGGGAGATGTGAACTACCACCCGCATATGTTTTTATTTATCCCTTAGCCTGGAAAATACCACCAAATGTCTCACACGGCTGTCAGAAAGATTCCAGTACTTCTGTAAACTAGCTGATACCGTAAAGCTACTATTGCAAAATACAAAATATTTCAAAGCCCCTTTTAGTGGAGAAATATTTCATATAAATTTTTTTTACTTTTGTTTTACATTTCGTAAAATGTGTGTTTTGTGTAGTGAAACTGAAGCATATTTGCACGAAGAATATTTGCACAAGACATGACAGTGAACACAACAATGTTTGTATTTTCACTACAGTTTTCATTTAAGTTCACTATATATATTAGCGTTTTACAAAATTTATAAATAAATTCTAGAAATATTGACTTGGTAACACAAGACAAATTATAAGTATTTAAATTAAGAAAACGTATTTTAACGCAAACTTAACGTGAAAACAATACTGAATTAATACACATCAGACGATACTTTTCAGTATGCATATTTCATTTTTTAATCATTTTTAATGAATTGGGCCGTTCTATTTGCTTTGTTTTTCATTTAAATGTGTCCTGTTTTTGTTTTTACACAATTATTAATTGCAAATAAATTTTTGCACGCAAATGCTTCGGATTTTAGCGGGGTTTTGGTGAGGGGATGCTGTTTCAGTTGCTAAAGCAGAAATCATATCCAAGATGAGGTTTTCACAGCTGAATGGACGTGCTCCCTTTCTTCGGTGTCATTTTCTCGCCCCCTCTGACCAAGTAGATTAAAACAAATGACGGTCTTTAAAAAAAAAAAAAAAAAAAATCCTAACAACTGCGCCCACAAAGCGCCCCACAAAGACAAAACCGCGACAGCCCTGCAACCACAACAGATGTTTATTATTCTCTATTTTCAGAGGGGAGTCCCCTTTCTATCGAACAGTGGGCTGATCTCTTAGGAGAGGCTGGGAAATATCCCAAAACTGAATAAGAGACACCTTTTCCCACATTATTCTTGGGATTTCCTCAAAATAAGTTTTAAAGTAAGTCAAATGGATAAATGCATCTATATTTATTTTCTATATGTATAAAAGCTGCTAGAAGCAAAATCATATCTTCAATAAAAAAAGAACCAACTTCATTACACCCCAGCATAAAAAGATCAGCTGCTATTGATCCATAATTTGGACAAGTGCCACGTTATTGACAGGAAGACAAAATATGTTAGAGTGACCATGTTTCAAAATTCCGCCCGTACACTCAATCACTGAAACCGAAATTGCTCGGCGGTGTATAATAACACAACCGTGTTCTTTATTCTCCCCGTAGATCAATGCTAATGTGACGAGGGCTCCAGAAGATGGATGTGGTCTCTAGCACGTTTAACCCATTGGCTCCGGACGGGGGGGGGGGGGGGGGGCGGGGTAAAAAAGCGGGTGTGGTTTTCTCAGCCCCTACCATGCGGTACTGTACCGGCCATCAAAGGCAAATGCGCTCCGTTTCTTTAATCCCTCGTTTAAGCCCCCAAGCCGGGAGTGCAAATGACTTTTCGTGAAAACAGTAGTTTGAATGGCTGCGTTTCGTTTTATACGCCAAGTGTAGCACATGACCGGAGGTCTTTAAACTGTGATGTCGGTTCCTACTACACTGTTATAAATTAAAGGGTTATGGCACTCTGCTTCTGCGTGTGGTGAATTTGGGACTAACAAAGTAAAATATTGTCATCTAAAATTCCCAGACCTTGAAAAACAATAACTAATAACTACGCTGTATTTTAGCATTCAGAAAAATTCTGTATTATCAGCAATCATTTCAGTGTTCAATTTAATAAGCGTAAGAATGACTATATTCAATAAGTGAAGCATCTTTATTTTTTGAGATTTGTTTTAAATTCTGTACATTATTTAAAGTACGACGCCACAATTATAAGAATTCAAGGAACCTGGAGCTGGTAACAAAGTGTAACAGTGGTACACAGTGGAATCGACATGCCGGCAAACACGTGACATTAAGCTGGAAATTAAATTTGATGCGGAAAAATGACGATCTCCTCAGCAGGCCTGCAGTGGCCTTGGTTAAGGTTTTATATCCCTGTAGTTTCACAGCTTAAGAGAATGGAATCCTTCCTGATGCACTTCCTTGAGACAGGATCTAGACTGGAGGCCAAAGGAGAGCTGAGGTAACTTCATAGGTGGCTGAATATATCTGCACTGATAGCTTGATGCACCTCCAGGCCACAAGACACTCTAGAACTCTAAATCAAGCCTTGGCTTCGCTAAACCACCCCTTTAAGACTACAGTTTTTGCTTCCGTTTTGTGGTTTCCGCTGTGCCCTTTGACGTACTTAGCATTACGTTTATTGGCTGAAAAGGTCACGGACTCGCATCGTGTTCTTGTACCGTGTAACTTGGTGTGTACCTGTTTGTCCAGTAACCCGGAGGGGGGGAGGTTCCTTTTTACCGAACAAACATGTATCTGTCCGTCTTCTAACAGAACAGTAGTGTGTTCATCAATAACTCTGGCTGGGGTGAGAGAGGCAGTTTTCGCAGTGACAGGTATATTGTAGGTGACCCTGAACTTCCGAAAGAGATCCCACAAAGAGAATTTCTATCACCTGCTGATGTTTGGCTGCCACAAGTCGTCAGAGCTTGAAGTTGTCTTATTTAATATTTATATCGACACTAATCGTTCGGCCCATTAATGCCACAAATTCGGCTGACGTGGTCCCAAAGCCTGAACAGTGAAATCCAGCCGGGTTCGTCTGACTTGACGGTAAGATAATAGGAAGTCTGGGCCAAATTAGATTTTGTAGGGAGAAATCTAATGCATTTTCACAGTAAGTACCAACCTTCAAATGGATTCTTATTAATCATGTCACAATAAATCTAATAAGCCACTGCCAGGACGCTTGTTATGTCACCTCACAGACACTTCATGGTGCTTAAACTCGTCAGTTATTAAAGTACCGTTTCCCTAACGCTATTAGCCCTTTTCCCAATTCTTTCCAGCCCTACAGGACCACAGGAAAATGTATCATGCAGCAATTTGCTAACAATACTTGAAAACTTTCATGAATAAAAATAATTTCATTCCATTCACTTTTTTTGATACACAATTAAGTCCACATACTGAGACAAAAAATAAATGCAAAGAATAACTATTTTATTTAAAATATTGTTTTAAAAATAAATATTTTTTATAGAACTGTATGCATCTCAGTTGAAACTATTAATTTCTGTTCCTGCTATAGAAAATTTCATTTTATATATGTAATTACATAATGAAATTACTTCTAGTAATAATTTTAATAAAGTTAATGTAAAAATAAGGTAAAATTACTAAGAGAAGCCAGCATTCCTCAACCGACAAATGAAACATTATTAACAATTGTTCCATAGACAGCCTGTGATATTACTGTCAGAAGTTGAGGAAAAGGTAATTAAAGCAGTAATGAATTATCCTCATGGCCAAAGAGTGGTTGGTGAATCTAACAAGAGGGAGGAAATTAGAAATCAAGCCTCCGACTTCTTCCATTGTCTGTTAAAATAGCAGAATCCTTTCAAGAAGTGTCGCATTCTGACTCCTGATTCGGTTGTTTTTTGACATGCATGGACACCACTACAGATATATCAGTTTAAATATCACAAATAGGTAAATCTGTTTATTCTTCAATAGCTGAATTGATAACATTTTATTAAGAAAAATTCATACATTTTGCCCAGAAAAATAAACTACAAGAATAAATAAGCAATCTGTTATACTTTTCTTATATATTATATTCTGAAAAAAAAGTTTAACAAAATTTATTGCCTACAGCGGCATCCAAAATAAATCATATCTGGTACTTTTATCATAAAAAGTACTTGAGCAAAACACACAATGTTTTATCAAATAATTTAAAAATCTGTATAATGAATGATAAAACAGATGTTTTAAAAGTACTAAAAACATTTATTTCACACCATAACATAATACATTACCAAAAAATCACCCTTTTTCGGTCAAGAATTTTTTTAAACGCAAATAATCAAACTATTCATTTGTATCCAAACCTCTGTTATCCTAATGCTGACATAAAATAATTAATAAACAAAAATGTATTAGTTATAAAAGTAAAATGTAGACTTATTATTTTTTAAATCACACAGATTATTCGACACAATATTCTTTTACATAGTTCAGTTCACTATTTATACATTTTTTTAACAATAATGTTATTTTAACACAGCAAAAAACAAAAAAAACGTTTGATACACGTTGCATTGTACAGTTCTTTTATTTATGGCTCTTTTCATATCTAAAATGAATCTTTTTTAACCATTTTCAATAAACCACTAAATGGACGAAAATGCAGACACATCATACATTCACAGATTATTCATAATGAAAGAGATACGCAAAATGTCCAGCAGCAAAGCGATAGTTTTCACAAGTATCTCGGCAGCACTCTTAATGAAAATACAATGATTTGGTAAACAAGTGCGTACACTCTGCAGAGGAGGTCTCTGCACAGCGTTCTGATCTGCGGCGGCAGCGGGGCTCCGGTCCCCGCAGCCTGCCAGTGAAAATCTCTGTTGGTGCACCTTGAGCTCCTGGTCGTCACAGTAGCAGATGGGGCACACGGTGCCATGAAGTGGAAAATGGATCTCTTGTGTTTGTAATGGCAAGGAAGGGGACTTGAAGCAAGACCGTGGTGTCTGCCAAACTTGCGCAAGTGAAGCCTTGGTGTCGCTGATGGTTTTTAATGTAGGGGAGAATAGTATTATTCTGTAGAAAATATGGTAATTTCATGTTGTACAATAAACCCTACATAAAGCATTTGCAAAGCCATGTAAACCTGCGTATGTAACTAACTAAGGCTTTTAACCTTGTAGTCTCGTGACAGATAATTGATTACAAATAACAACCTAATAATAGTATCATTTGCATGGAATTAAACAATTCCCTGAATTATACGAGAAACTCCTCATTCTTCAAACTCCGTAAGTTTAGAGCACCAAAGCATTTTTATAGTAAATTGAATCTTAAAATACTTTTTGATACGTTTCATTTAGTGTAAAAGTTTCTTTTTTAATCAACCTTTCTTGGAAGACTATGATCACTCTAGAGAAAATTATATAAATGTAACAGATTGTCTCCCAAAAAAACCGAGAATTACCAGCAGGGATTTTCGTATAAACGGTACCGTAACTCAATGCTGACATCTAGTGGTGATCTTTAAACGTACATCCCATTACAGGACGGTTTTTTTCTTTACTGTTTATTTACTTTCCAACGGAAAAGTCTCAGGTAATATTCCTGTCAGAAGTGACATGGCTAGCTATGTATGCATTTACCTACGTCTACCTATACATTCACCCAAAGGTTCACTTATTTCTTTATCTTTTGCACAAAATAATACATTTGCTCTAAAATATACAAAATCCTTATTTTCTCTACTGCAAACAGATTTCATATAGAAATACTTCTGACCTATAACATTTAGACCTATTTTGTTGCAATTGTAGATATAACGTTCGAGCCGAAGAGATTGTTAAAATCAAAATATCCAAATAATATTTAATACCGACATTATATTTAGGCCATAGACGTCATATGTTTAATTTCATCGCATAAAGATCTCAAATACAGATCATTAATACTTTTAGTCTTTAAGTCTAATGCTGAAAAGCACAATGATATTTAAACCGTCAATGAACTGTCATATTTGTTAAATTTCACTTTGGCGAGCCATGCATTCCCTTATTGCTTATTCAGCGAAATCTGAAAATGATATTGTTGTGTATTTTTATTTGGAGTAAATACGTATTTAAAACGATATTGCGCCGCATACATAGGCCTATGTTTCGTGTGTTTCACAGTATTTTACAGCATTTTAAAAATTATTAATAGAGTAAATCTGCTCAACTGAGATTAATCTTTGACTGCGTTTCATCTTCGACTGGATATGGTGCCGGAGAGGCGCACCGTGATAGATCTGGTTGTTCTATGTATTGTAGAGGCGTTTCCAAGATCGAGACAAAATTAGCACCGCACTTTCTGGCAGGGTCCCCCAATCCAGCCAAGAGGAAGTTTGTAACTGTCTTAAAAACGTAGAATGCGAGATTTCCATGTTAAACGCAAAAGGGAACGCGCTTTGCTGATGTTACTCATGATCAGCATATACGTATTTTAGAAAATACAAAGATCTGCAGGACAAAAATAGAAGTACCTCTACTTCGTCCAATGAAGTTTGTTAATTAAATTAATTGTAGGTGCCTACGGGCAGTCGCTAGTGTTTTCTTGCCTGTGGGCTAGATAATGTTCAGGTTAATCAATCCACTATTGCGACACTCCATTAGGCAGCTAATTTTTACTTACAAAATCCAGGTAATGTTATTTTCTATCCAAACGATTACTTTAGCTAATTAATCAAGTGGGTGCTAAGACAATGAGAAAATCTTCAGCCCCATGGCGTCCCCTCGGTGCGTGCGCCATTTCTCAAAGTGCCCGCTTCCAGAGACACTACTTTTTACATCACGAAATATTGTAACCAAATATAAATATTGATAAAATTAGAAATAAAATTAAAGCCATACAAGAACATATAATTCTCTGTTGCCATTATTTCGAACATAGAACAATTTGAACAAACAAATGAAAATCTTGTTTATTGCAATCTATGTCGTCATGGTTTAAATTGTTTTACAAAATTGAGTCCCATTGGTTTCAGTGCATGCTGAGAACATTTGAACTAGTTTTTTTTGGCAAGATTATAAAATAATTATTTAAAATTATAAGAATATTTGAAGTAAGCATTAAAATAAATATTCATCCAGGCGTATGTGATCTGTGAAAATTCCCCCCGTATTTTTGTAGAACTCCTGGAACTATTTTGCACCTTTGGTTGCAGGGTTTTGTGTTTTTTGCGTGTGTGTGTGTGCGCGCGCGCGTGTGTGTCAAACTGGAGCCCTGAAAACCAAAACGAGCTGAGAATGAGACTAGAGAACTGGACAAAACAATGAATGCAGCCCCTTTTGGTGTGGTACGATGAGCCAGATCAGTTTCAGGAAAGAAAAGGTAGGAAAAACAGAGTCGGGTATAGACTGGGTCTCACAACATGAACAACTGGAATAGTAATAATTTTTATATCTCTGGCACATTTTGATGACGTGGAGGGGCTTATCTATAAGAATGAATGAATGGATAATTAACGTCTTATTCTCAATCGAAATTCAACATTTGCCGTATAATATAAATTCCAAATTACTCTCCAAGTCTGTCTCATTGCAGCAGTTCTATAACGTTAGCGATAACATACAATGCTTTTGAACATTTTTATAGAATTAATTTTCCAGTTCTAGCTTTTGTTCCACTTAGGCCTACCAAAACTCATATATATCGTACTAAATCACAAATTTGGTGATGTCTTGTAATGAAACAGGCTACAAAAAGTGCATAAGGAGACTTGTGGGGATATTTGACACATGACACGCATTGCTCAAAAACTTCCAGAACTGTTGTAAACACTGAATGTTAAAATGAAATGATAAATCCAGTTATTATTATAATCCAATATGTGTCTATATGTAACTGGTGGTGATTAATGTCATATTTCAATCAATTTACAAGTTTTATTATCATCGCTGTTAGTTTTGGAGAATTGCAGGACATGCTGTTGTATGTGGTAGTATATTACCTGAATGTCCAATATTCCGTGTTTTGGATTTTGGAAAAAAGTTAATTCCTTTACAGCTTATTTTGATAATTGGTGACACAAGTCACACAAGTATAGACCGATAAATTTAACTTTAAATGTTCACATTTCACAAATACTGTTACTGTTACCTAAAGTAAAAAAGAAAATTCAGGACTAATTCAAATATGATGTATTGATTTAATAGGCCTGTTTTGACCGAAATGAAACTGCACATACTTAATAAATACGTGACAATAAATGCTGAGCACCAGCAGAGGGAGCCATAGTCACAGAACCTTCATTACCAAAAGGACTCGCCAAACCAGCTTTGCTACACAACTTCGGTCCCTGTTTGAAAACCACTTCAACATCGTCTCAGTATCACGGATGTGACACCTATACTATTACAAACTCCAGAAATCAGCATCTTAGATAATTACAAGTTAATATTAAATGTTCATATCGAAAGGGTAAGTGTTAATAGGGACGTCGCCAGGGCTGTTTTGCGGGGGGGGGGGGGGGGCTTTGGCCTGCAAAAATTCATATCATTTAATATATACTGAGTGTTAAAGTTATACAAGACAGCACATCAGGCAGAGTTCCTCAAAATGCTGTTCTACACCTTGGATATTTCAGCTTTTTCTGTCAGCTGACAGAATATCTGAAATGTTGGCATGCACTTCTTAACAGCTCAGTTTCAATGAGAGGTATAACATACTGATTAAAAGAGTTCACTGCTGTATCAATGTATCAAATAGAGATTTGCACTTGACACTTCCCGTAATGTCTGACTTATTTGAACAATAAGTTATGTCTTAGCATCCATGAATATCAATGAATTGAGACAACATATCAACAGGGTCATACATAAGATTTTACATACACAGACAGTTATACAAGCAGCTACATATTAAGATTCATATTTTTCATATGACTCAATCCATAAATAAGTTACATTGTTCAAAATTACTTTCATGTTTTCAATAAAAAGATTTACAGTATATTACACGCGTATTGTATCCTTCGAAATTCAAGTGCATTTCAAATTAACAGGCTTCAAATGACATCAGCTGTCCATGTGCTCTGCCAGCATAAGCAGAGGGAAGGATCATTACACTGATATTTAATGCTCAAAACATCGACAACATAAAAATTTAAAGAAAATAAGAAGCGCTTTTTCTTTTGTACATCCTCAACTCATTCTTCATAAAAAAAATCAAGATCGGACCTGAAATACTACAGGTGTGAGTATTCATGCAAGACAGACTTTAACCTAAAATTAATGTATAAATGAAAAATGGTCTGAAAATCTTTCAAGAAATGCAATAATGGAAAAATATATGTTTCACCTAGCACCTGAGTATGCAGGGTTGAGAATGTTTTCTATCACTGTTAATAATTTTATGAGGACAGTACAGCAAAAACACATCACATAGTCTTTTGAAGTTTCAGCAAACTTCACATAATACTGTTTTCAAAGCATTTTTCCCCATATTACTCTTACTAAATAACTGCCCACTACTCACAATAACTAGCTACCAGGCGCTACCCATTAATGTATTGAAATTAAAGCTACAGTCTCTTATTTGATCATGTGTGATGTGGAATTTAACTACTACGCTGGCTTAAATATGCCTTTGCGTGAAGGCAGGATGAAGTCCTCTCCATTTGGATTTAAATTAGCCGGTGCGTTACAGCATATTTACTGCAGGAAACAGGCGGCATGTATCACAACACGCTAGAGACACAATATGTTTGATGTGATCGCTTCTCTATCCCTCTCTCCTCTGATTGGTCAGCTGTGGTCGTCTTGGAAATGGAGTCATCCAACCCATTCAGTGCTGAAACATGAATGAAGGTACATGCACACAGTGTACACATTACAGTATGTACAGAAGTTATTTAAAAATGTATGCAGTTTTGGGGAAAATGTTAATGCAGATGTATGGAAGTTACTCCTTCTATTAAATTAGTCATTGTATGCCCATTCTATTAGATTAAGCATCATAATATAATACAGCCTCCCCCCCAGGTTACGATGGGGTTACTTTCAGATAAGCCTACCGTAAGCAGAAAATATCGTACTGTGAAAACACATTTAAATACAGCACACCTAACCTAACAAACATCATAGCCTAGCCTACCTTAAACATGCTTAGAACACTTACATAAGCCTAGAGTTGGGCAAAATCATTAACACAAAGCCTATTTTATAATAAAGGGTTGAATATCTCGTGTAATTTACTGAATAATCATACTCATCATAAAGTTGAAATATCGTAACACAGACCGTCACAACCCAGGGAGCGTCTGTAATCAGTGTCTGATACTTATTCTAGAATGTATACTGTGTTTGATGATACAACAACTAGCTATCTATCAGGTGATCAGACTCACCATAGAAGTAAGTGGCATATTCCTCACCCATGAGTTAGTGCTGTGAACACTGTAAGGTTAGACTAGCAGGAAAGCAGCAAAGGGGCAGAAAATGAGGCTCAAATCCCTCCAAATGCGCATTATGACCCAGTACAGATATTCTGCGCATTACTTTCTGTAGCTCCTGTAATCATGTTTCCAGCTTTACCTGTAAAATGTTGAGTGGTCCAGAAGTACCGTCACGTGACTGGTTCCTACTTAGATCTGGAGGTTGATGAAGGGTGCGAACCCCACCACATCCTGAAGCAGGACCAGGGCCCTCTCCAAGGGCGGCTCCACGTCTATGGCCACGTTCCTCCGTCGTAGCACACCCAGGCTGGACTCGGTGACATTGTGGCAGTGGTTCACCTTGAGGGACTGCAGTTTGGGGCAGTATTCAGCGACGGTCCTGTAAACAATGGCAGGGACAGGCAGGGAAAATGAAGGCTGTGGCTACGAGGCAACCAATCCATATATCGTTTAATAAAAATGACAGTGTTAAGAAATATCTATGAATAACTAATAAGGAAAAGACTATCTTTAGTGAAAAGCAGTCAGCTTTGCCTAACAATGAACCCAATCTTACAGCACTTTTGTCCATACATAAGACTAGGCTAGGGTGGTACTAAGGTAATACGGTATACCATGGCATTCTGGGTACACCACGGCTTTATTGTGGTTCCCGACAATAAAATGTGCCAACTAAAAGGAAGGGGGTCATCGCCATTCAGCAAAATTGATCGTGGGGCCCCCACGCTCAGCAAATTTTATTGCCAATATTTCAAAATATCAGAAAAGCATTGCTTTTGAAAATACCATTAAAATACCTTATACAGTGGTATTATATCTGGAAGGTATGAGGGCAAGAGGATTCCAATCCCACCCAAGCCTACGTAGGACTGAAACTAAAGCTGAAATATCTAAGTGTAAAAAGGTCATATTTCTCTTCGCCCAAGTCCATTTCAGAAAAAGACCCACCTTTATTTCAACCATAAACATTATTAGAATGCTACAGTCAGATGATCTTTTAATCGGCAAACATTACACTGTACAGTATACCAGATTCTAACAGGTCTGGATGCTGTTCAACCAAATAGTTACTTCAACATTAGTTCAAATACAAGAACTCATGGCCATAGGTGGAGATTAGCGGGAGAATATTTTAAACTGAATTTGAGAAAGCACTTCTTTACACAGCATGTAGTTAGAGTATGGAATAGTCTTCTTGTTAGTGTAGTGCAAGCTAAAACTTTGGGTTCTTTTAAAATCAGAACTAGATATGATTTTAGCAACTTTACGCTATTAGTTGAATTCTCCCCAAACGAGCTTGCTGGGCCGAATGGCCTCCTCTCGCTTGTAAATTTATGTTATTGTCTGAACTCATGTGATCAGTTTATTCCGGTTTACTGATTTACTTCAAGGGATACAGTTGTGAGAAAAAGGTTTGTGGACCCTTGTAATTATCTACATTTATTATATATTATGTGGAAAAGAAAACACATATTTTACAATTTTACCCTGTCGTTTTTTAACAAATGGTTTACGAAACCGAGGTCATTGATGGAAAATAATTTTGTGAGCACTGTTTGTTAAAAGAGACCTTTTATTTGTTATTATGATTTACATAAAAACCAGATCATATTTTAGGAGCTGATCGTGAAGAAATCAAGATAATTCCAAAACTGTAAATTACTGAAATTTAGATTAATGGATATAGCATGAATGGGTAAATACCTTAAGCATTCTTGGTTAAAAGCCTCCATAAGTATAAAATTGTAGAAATCTTAAAATGGGGAAAGATTTGAAGTGTCGTTGGGTAAGTTCTGAGTTCACAGCGGGGACAGGAGGACCAACAGGCACCCAGACAGACGCCTGACGCACGGTGTTACCTGATGGAGTCGTTCCTAACCCTCAGGCAGCCCGTGAGGTCCAGCTGCTCCAGTTCCCTGCAGTTCTTGGCCACCTCTTCTACCGCCACGTCGGTGATGTTAGCGTTGACCGCCACCGAGATGGACCTGAGACCAGTACACTTCCCCGCCAGGTAACAGACGGCCTCATCTTTCAGCTGCCGGCAGGCCGTCAGGTCGATGGAGCGCAGGCCCCAGCAGTGGTCGGCCAGACTACGCAGCGACAGACTGTCCACCCATTCACAGTGCGCCAGGCCCAGGTGCTGCAGACGCGTGCAGCTGAGCGACACAGCCACCAGGGCGTGCCGGCTCAGCCGTACGCAGCCCCTCATGTCAATCTGCAGCAGGTGCTGATTCTGGCCAATCACGGGCAGCAGCTCTTTGTCTGTCACCCAATCGGAACAGTTCTGGAGCACCAGGTTCTGTAAAACTTTGTTGTCTTTCAGCATATTGCAAAAGGCCTCCTTTGGTATCCGAGGGCCTATCTGAAAGTGGTAATGGTACATATTGTGTCACTAAGACTGTGAATTTGCCCTTGGATATAAATATCTACTTCACACAGTATTACGGCATTAGCCATTCTCAGTTCAAATTTTACTTAAACATCCAAGTATAATTCCTTCTAGCTTCTATTAAAATGGAGTGGGACTAACTCGGCACCTTTTAAGCCCGTTTAAATCCACGTGACTCATCCTTATCACTAATGCAGAGCAGAAGGCGAGCTGCGCAAACGCATAAATTACCTGCGTGAGGTCAAAGGAGCGACAGTTAGCCAAGTAGACCTGGATGAGAGTGTGAAACTGCCTGCTCACTCTCTGCAGGCTGACTAGCTGCCGGAGCGGGAGGTAGCAGAATATGTGGGTGACCAGCACGTCCTCCCACGGCAGATCCAGGAGCTGGCACCTGGTGAAGGAGGTTGTTCACACTTCTTACTCCCCGATCGCACGAAACTGCGTAGCTCTTTTGGCACAAACCAAGACATGAAGGAGCACATCTAACATGTTGTGCTAAAGTGATATTGAAAACATATTAACCTTCTGCTAATTTTAAATGTTTTTTCCAATTAAAATACCGTGTCAAAATAGTTCTATTTATTAAGCCATGCGTGAGCCGCTGTCTGGCTGCAGCATTCAAAGCAGCAGACTGACTGCGGCGCGAGCACCGGCGTTTTCCGTGCCGATGCAACACATGCAGTTTTGCATGTTATCTCGTCTATCAGTGCACTACAAATATACAAGTTGTCATTTTACGAAAATGTATTTTTAATTTATTTTCACAGAGCGATCGTGGATGAGAAGACAACTTATTCATTCTTAAATGCACCGAAACGGCCCCGGGCAATCATTATATCTTCCTCGCTGAATTCGCGATGGTTCTAATAATATTTCCACATACTTAACGCCCCCAGATCGCTCCTCCATTTCTGCAAATCGTCCCCTGTTCCCGAACGGCGCGCCTGCCTTGTGACGGCAGAAGCCCTTCAGCAGCGTGCAGTCCGCTAGCTGGGGATTAAAGGGCCGTTTCCGGGGTCGGGTGTCCCTTTGTTACGCTTCCCGGACGCCGGTCTGAAACGCGCCCTCTGCGGCCGGCCGTTCCACACCCAGAAGCCGCGTCTCGGCGGCGCCGGCCGTCGCTGCACCACGTTTATGGAAAATTAAATGCATGAAAAATAAAGGGAATATTACTAGCGATTGCTTGGCTTCATTGATATTTACAGTCATCACTCAGTTATTGTTGTTGACGGTGATGCAGAAGCGTTATCATAAAAATCATGACCTTGATGTTATTGGTGTACATTCAGGAATTAAGTGTTTTAGTCGTCCCAGCGCTGGGAAATAGTCCTACTGACTGGTTTCATTCCCAAAGTGTGATTGCCCCAGAGAGATAAACAGAAAGTAATTTGTTTACACCAGACTGCGCCACACATGCACAAAAAGTATCTACTTTAGTGTAACATACTTCTGTACTGAAGGTCCATTCACCACATTTTGCATCGCATTTTAAAATCCTGGTTTAATTGTGGTCCTGCAGGCAGAAGGCTGCACTGAGCAGCAGGCTGCTTCCAGGCTCAAATTTCTAAAACAGCAGTACACAAGAATAAAGTGAAGCAGGAGACACTGGGAACGACCAGTAACCAGCCAGATAGAGGGCAGAAGCGACTTTTTAATGCCAGAGATGACTGTTAACTTATCCGACAGTTTCTCATGAATCAGAGGATGACATCAAGTGACCTTCTAAAGGAATGGGAGACGTTAAGTGTAGGTGTGAAGTGCACTGCTAGGACAGTTCATAGCAGGCTCCTACAAGCAGGACTGAAGACCCATAAAGCAAGGAAGAAGTGCTTCATTAATGAGAAATAGAGAAGAACCAGGCTGCAGTTATATGTATATATATAATTCATAGACACACACCCATAAATTGAGAAATGAATGAAAGAAAAAATTGTGCTGTGGAATCTTACTTTTTATATATATCTGCCATGAGTGGAAGAAGTTATTGTTAATTTAGGAATATATGAAAACGCTTCTGGTTTTCAATCTGTATTCCCCATCAGAACCCCGAAGTCAGATCAGCTGCTACCTTACAGGAAAACTTATAAAGAGAAAATGTATGATGCAAGTCAAAGGAATTGCATGGATATTATTGATAAGTTTGAAATTTGTGTTTGCTATGAAGAACATTTTTTAGTGAACATCTTATTGACCCACTGAAGAGAAGCCTTCAGAGGTTATGCTACAAGAGCAAGCAACACGCTAGCATTGCCTGTCCAGTAAAAAGGAGCAGAAACACATGACTAGTGAGTTTTGCTCACCTATGCAAACATTTAAGCAAACCACTGCACAGGAAATTCACTTCAGTGTGGAGGGACAACGGAGTCAGTCACGCAGAACAACTGCTGACCAACAAGCTATGAATCTGTGAATGCTGAGAGGTGCCAATGTGTGGACTAGATGTGTCCCACTCACAGTGACAGCTCTGTAAACACCCGTGCCCTCTCTGTGTGCTTCAACATGGCGAATGTGTCCATCTATGATTTCACCGTGGAGACCTTGGAGGGCTTTACTGTACCATTGGGCAGCTACAGTGGCAAGGTGCTGCTTATCGTAAATGTGGCCGCCTTCTGAGGGGACACAGTAGAGCAGGTAAGAGCTTCTGCATGCATCACTGTGTACATTATTGTATACCTGAACATATTGCATGTGTTTGGTTTTGTCAGCTGTGTTATTTTAATAGCCTGATGCTGTGTTGCTGTTTCTTTATTCAATTTATCAATTTTTATGTGATATTCTGAATTTGCTGGCCTCTTTTCAAGTATCACAGACTGAATGCACTTGTGGATATGTACAGTGAGCTCAGCTTTGAAATTCTTGCTTTCCCCTGTAACCAGTTTGGACTCCAGTCACCCGGTAAGGTTTCTGCACACAAACACACACAGACCCGTACTCATATCTTTGTGAGGACTGTCCATTCATTTCCATGGTCACAACCCTAATCCCAACAATGATAACCGTAACCATAAGTAACTGAATAAAATACATGTCTTTTGGCATTTTTGGCTTTTTTATTGCGGTCACAGATTTTTTTAAATTGAATTTCCCCTTGTGGGGACCAAAAAAATGGTCCTCACAACATCAAAATAACAGGCTTTTATCACATTTGGTCCCCATAATGTAAGATATACCTGGACCACACACACACACACACACATGTATGTACTGGTTTCTGTAATTTATTCTACTAAAGCTGTCCATCAGTGCAGTGACTGCACTGAAAAATATTATATTGTAGATGTAATGCATTCTTTGAGGATACGCATGTATTGGGACTTTAACTTAAGAGGTAGCTGCTAGAGTCCCCTGTGAGGTAGCAGCTAGAGTCCCCTGTGAGGTAGCAGCTAGAGTCCCCTGTGAGGTAGCAGCTAGAGTGCCCTGTGAGGTAAGAGCTAGAGTCCCTGGTGAGGTATGAACTAGAGTCCTCGATGAGATAGGAGCTAGAGTCCCCTGTGAGGTAGGAGCTAGAATCCCCTGTGAAGTAGGGGCTAGAGTCCCAGATGAGGTAGGAGCTAGAGTCACCTGTGAGATAGGAGCTAGAGTCTCCAGTGTGGTAAGGGCTTGAGGCCCCGGTAAGGTACGGGCTAGAGTCCCCTGTGAAATAGGTGTTAGGGTCCCCTGTGAGGTAAGAGCTAAAGTCCCCTGTGAGGTAGGAGCTAGAGTCTCCAGTGTGGTAGGGGCTAGAGTCCCCTGTGAGATAGGAGCTAAAGTCTCCAGAGTGGTAGGGGTTAGAGTCCCCTGTGAGACAGGAGCTAGAGTCACCTGTGAGATAGGAGCTAAAGTCTCCAGAGTGGTAGGGGCTAGAGTCCCAGATGAGGTAGGAGCTAGAGTCACCTGTGAGATAGGAGCTAGAGTCTCCAGTGTGGTAGGGGCTTGCGGCCCCGTTAAAGTACGGACTAGAATCCCCTGTGAAATAGGCATTAGGGTCCCCTGTGAGGTAAGAGCTAGAGTCTCCAGTGTGGTAGGAGCTTGAGGCCCCGGTAAGGTACGGGCTAGATTCCCCTGTGAGATAGGCGTTAGGGTCCCCTGTGAGGTAAGAGATAGAGCCCCCTGTGAGATAGGAGCTAGAGTCTCCAGTGTGGTAGGGGCACTTTGGAGTGGATTAAATTTATTTTAAATATATTTCTGTACTAATTTAATCCATACTATGATACTGGATCACAACAGTATTTCCAAATTAACTTACAAGAATATAAAAGCAGTAAACAATCGTGCTGAATAATTAAGGGGTACCATTTTATAGTATGTATATTTAAATATATATTAATCACATACTATGCACCTAACTTTTCTTTAGAGGCAAACCACGAAACCATGAATGTTTTGAAGTATGCCAGGCCTGGCAGAGGTTTCATCCCAAAGTTCCCAGTATTTGGGAAAGTTGAAGTGAATGGATTAAATGAGCATCCATTCTTCACTTACCTGAAGGTAGGTACACAGCTAGTGTAGCGATAACAGTGCTGCACTAATGTGGTAATGACGATGGAAGGATAATTATTCAGTTTTAGGGTAGTCAACTACAATTACATGAGAGTTGTACCTTGAAATACATAACTGTGGTGCCTTTTAATGAACTATATATCGTATGATTATCACATACTGTATAATTTCTGCATTTTCTTATAAAAATTATAATAAAATATATTTTCTTAAGGGGTGGCATAGTGGTGCAGTGGTTAGCACTGTTGCCTCACCCCTCTGGGATCAGGGTTCACGTCTCCGCCCGGGTTCCATGTGTGTGGAGTTTGCATGTTCTCCCCCTGTCATTGTGGGGTTTCCCCCCACAGTCTAAGAACATGGTGAGGCTAATTGGAGTTGCCAAATTGCCCATAGGTATGTGAGTGTGGTGGATGGGTTAGCACACCCTCCTGGGATGTTCCCTGCCTTGCACCCATAGTCTCCAGACTCCCCATAACCCCAAATGGGATAAGCAGATACAGAAGATGGATGGATGGATGGATGGATGAATTTTATTTAAGTTTATTTCATGGCCTTGTTGTTCATGTTTTTCACCCCATAGAACACCTTGACCTTTGTAAACCCTGTCATTGGTGACATTAAAAAATTCTACTGGTCTCCAGTTAGAGTTAATGACATCCGCTGGAACTTTGAGAAGTTCCTGATACGTGCAGATGGAGTGCCACATAAGAGGTAAATAAGCCCCCTTAGAAGACTGTAAATCTGCACGGCGTTTACCACTGAGTGTGACTTGCAATGGTTCTGCTAAATTGTAGGTACGAACCTCACAGTCCATTTGAAGAGCTACGGCGAGACATCGCAGACCTGCTCTAGAAACTCGACCTTCGCTTCTGGGCAGGTGAAAGGCTAGTTCCACAACTGGGAGAGGCACTGTGAAGATCCCTCAGCAAATGCCGCCGTGCACCTGAGCTGGATTTGATGGGAGGTGGACAAGGGCTCGGGGTTTCAGTGCATTCGCTCAGAGCATGATATCCCACCAGCCTCCAGTGTGTTACACTGCTTTCACAATGCTTTATACAACTTCTTCAATGCTCTTTCAGAAGCATCCATTCATACATCATAGTAAAAATTGTTTTAAATGAGTAAAAATGTTTCCATTTCTTTCTTATCAGAACGCCTTCCCTTGCAATGTTAATCCATCCTACCTTGGATGATAACAGTTGCTCTGGGTTGATTAAATTCTTAATATGACTCCAAAGAATCTGAATAGTATTTGAAATACAAATATTCTCAATGTGACTCTATTGTCCCAAAGTTTGTCCATCCATTTTCCAACCTCTTGTCCAGGATAAGGTCAGGGGGAACCTGGACTCTATTCCAGACAGTATAGGGGACATCTTGGACACGATGCCAGTCCTTCACAGGACTTACACATAAAACGGCAATGTAGAGATGCCTGCTTGCCTAAATGAATGTCTTTGGACTGTGGAAGGAAACTGGAGTGCCCAGGGGATTCTCACACGTCATGGGGAGAACATGCAAAGTCTACGCACACAGAGCAAGAGTGAAATTCAAATTCCCAACCCCAAAGGTGTGATTCACCCACTCGCCCCTTGTTTTTATTTATTTATTACATTATTCATTAAGAGTGCTGAGCCAGGACAGATTGCCATAGTTAAGGATAAGCCCCATTAATTAAGATATTTTCTGAATATCAACTTCTATCGCTACTTATTATTGCATAACTTGCAAATGTCAGGTTTCTCTTCTGCATGAAAAAGGAGTGTCAGTCAAACAAAAACATGCAAATGCATGCACGAGTTGCTTCAGCATATTATACACAAAGTCATTTTACTCTCCACATTGGTCTTATGCTCTATGCACCAGAATGTTCTGGCAATCACCCAAGTGCAAGCTGTTGATTTTTTATTGTAATGCATAACAAGTAATTGGTTCCGCGTTATTCAGTTGCCAAAGATCCCTTGCTGATTGCATTTAGGTCGAGGGCAGGTCATTCCTAAATTTTAACTTTTGAGGCTTTATCAAGAGACGGAAGAGAGATTTGGGTAAAAAAAGAAAAACAGATTCACTAATACTGGTAGCCTCAGAAAACAGCATGGAACACAGGCTCTCGGTGCACGACATTAAGCAGCCGTCTGGCACCATTTTCCTGTCTATTTGCTATGAAAGTCAGGAGCCGGTGGTGTGGAAGAGGAGGCGCTCACAGCTGGATCCTGCTGACAGCCCCAGGGCGAGAGCGGAATGCTGTGGGATACCGACGGCGCGCGCTGCTGGGAGCGCCGTTCCCCTGGCAAACAACCACGCATAACTTTATGCTACCCGTTTTGGCAAACTGAATTCAATTTCATGCATCTGTCACGGTGCCACTACTATTTGCAAACTGCTAATAAATTTCATAGGTTTTCTAAGCCGCTGATCAATATTTATGTGAAAGATTATTCAGTAACCTGAATGGTTGATGTGGCACGAAAACGAAGTCCTTTAGTTGTCCGTGAACCTGACGATAATCCTAATATAGCTGCAGAAAGTCATTTCTTTGTTTGTTTTTCTATCATATTGGGATGGACTACTGAGTAAAACTGAACAATAGAGAATGCTATAAAAATTTACAAGTCAACAGCTTCCAAATATAAACTTACTTTCCCTTAGTTTATTCTTTTCAGTCCTCAAAGGTTAATTAAAAATCTAATTCACTAAACCAGCTTTAATATATAATTTACTGAAATTTCCATATTATATGAGTTTTTCATTATTATTCATTGTATGAATATTATATCATTCCGCACATAATTAACTCAAGCACAAGCAGAATCATTACTCGGTTGTTTTTCTTAGTTAGCGATCATCGCAGATGAAATCCGCAGAGACAGGATGCAATTGTCGAAATCCCTTTAGTGAAGGCAGGAATTGCACAAAGAGCAATCCAAAGTCAAACATAGGGCGCACAGGCAAGGCAGACACAAAAACTAAACCCACAGGCCAACCTTGGCGCACAGAAACAGACAAGATTCAACTGCACTAAGCCACAACTCAGATAGGCAGATTAAAGTCCAGGGAGACACACCAAGGAGTCTTTATGCACATTCCCACATTCTGTGGGGGGAGGGCAAAGTCAGTGTTCAGTGCGTATTTTAAGCAGCTTGTAACATCTGGTGGTTCTTTAGCAGTTATGCACACTATGAATATTTAATGCTTAAGAAATATAAATATATTGTTTATGTTTAAATGTTACTGGAAGGTTTGCTACAGTGTTTGCTTAGTGATGTGTTTGTGACCGAATATAACACCAATACAAATGTACACGTTAAGGTTTCAAAAACATTCAACGAATCTTGAACCCTTTTGCGTTCCGTAGTTCCACGTGACTTGCGCACGCGTAGATCACCTCTCCTGTCAGTGTTTGGTCAAAATGGCGCTCCAAGGTGTCCGGTATTGGACGCAAGCTCTGTTAAAGAGAGGAGGACAGGGTGCTTCAGCGTTTTTATCTGGAGCTAGAGCAGGTTGGTGACACTCTTGTACGGTTTTATGTGATACAAATTATGTAAATGCAACCATACTCGAAAACTAAATCGCTTGAAGCCAAGACTGAAGAGTAACCTTGGATCGTTTTTCTAGATGGCTAGCTGGTTTCTTTCGTATCGATTATTTAACCTATTAACTATACTGACAGTGACGTATCCTGTTGACTGTGTTTTAACGGGTTATTTCGGTGCTACGGTACACTAATCAAATCATTACCGCCTGCAATAAACAATGACAGCGCAACTGAACCGAGCAAATACGCTAGCGGCACTGGTACTACTGATGATAGCATCGGTCTGTTGCGGGGTTATTCAGTATATTTTTGCTTTCATACTTTTGCAGCCTCTGGAGTTTCAAAGGATATGCTACCAGGCCCTTACCCCAAGACCCCAGAGGAGAGAGTTGCCGCCGCCAAGAAGTACAATATGAGAGTGGAGGACTACGAACCGTATCCTGATGACGGCATGGGGTGATTGTCTTTGCAGGCTGCCAGATAGATGGCACTGATTATGTGCTTCTAGTACAGCTTTGCATCCATTTGAATCTGCCATTTTTCTAGGTAATTGCTTGAGGTTATTCAGTTACTTATTAATTTTATTTTTTTGCAGATATGGAGATTACCCTAAGCTCCCTGCTAGATCTCAGCAGGAACGAGATCCCTGGTATTCATGGGACCATCCAGACCTCAGGCGGAACTGGGGAGAGCCGGTATGGTCATGTTGTAAAGGTTGTTGTTTTTTTTTTTGTGAAATGATGCTACTGCAATTGGTACTATGAATTACATAATCAATAATGACACTGCCACCACAATTCAAATAAGGCTGCACTTGCATAGCATTAGAATGCGAATATGTGTATGGCCATCGTTATATAACTAGATGCACATGTGTGCCTTGAATCTCTTTTAAGGGGACCTCCGGCTTGTCCTTTTCTCTTGTAGATGCATTGGGATTTTGACATGTTTATCCGGAACCGTGTGGACACATCCCCCAGCCCCGTTGACTGGAACACTATGTGCAAGCAACTGTTTGGTTTCATTGGATTTATGCTGTTCATGTTTTACGTGGGCCAGAAATTTCCAGCCTACCAACCAGTGGTGAGTGTCGAACAGGATACAGATGTCCCAGTTGCAGGATATTTCAAGATGGTCTATATTTTAAGTAAATCTTTACTTACCAACCAGTATACTAGTTTTGGTCAGCAGTAACATGACTATGTGCTGATACATAATATTGACCAATTTTTAATCTTTTTCTTTTGAGTATTCCTAAGTGGTTTGTGCCTCACTTGTTTGACTGGTCTCTCATGGAGCATTCTTTGTGCCCTGTATTTTTTTTAAGTGTCATTGAGATAAGTTAAGTACAACTACCTATGTAATGGTCTTGAAAAACATTGAAAATGAAGTCTTAAGCCTGTATGCATTTCTGTCAATCTTGTTGTTGTGCAGCTGTGCAACAGGTTTAAATATGGAGTTTCTTTGCTGTTTCAGGCCCCAAAGCAGTATCCCTACAATAACCTGTATTTGGAAAAAGGAGGAGATCCTGAGAAAGAGCCAGAGGAAGTGAAGCATTATGAAATCTAAACTATGATGTCTTCGCTATGTACCGTGTATATTTGTAACTCTAATAAAGATATGACCTATGTCAATTTCTCATGATTCATCCACAAAGTTTTCATTCTTGGACTAAGAGGGTATTTTGATATTGAATAATGTTCAAATGCACAAGTAGTAGTTGAGAGTATTGCATTGTATTCCTGAAGGTTGTTAGTTCAGGTCCCATAAGAGCCCAGCTAAGTAGTAAATGGTCTTCTACAAAACTAGATGTGATGTCAGTGCAAAATGAATGAAATCGTTTTATGGTGCAGAATGTCTCATTAGCAATGTAAATACAAATGAGTTTTTTTGTGTAAACCAAAAGCTCTGGAGTACGTTTAAGTATGAAAACATCAACATGCTTAGTGGTTTTGTCTGAAATAAAATATTGGTTTTAATATCCAAAGTCCGAATTTGAAAATTTCACATTCATGTAAGACAGTGGAACTGTGCCTCAGTAGATGGAACTGTTGCTTCACATCTGCATGCAGGGGGTGCATGCGGGGGGTGCATGTGGGGTGTGCATGCAGGGGGTGTGCAGGTTCTCCTCCGACATGCTTCCTCCCACAGCCTCAGGACACGCAGAAAGGTATGTTGGTGTCTTTGGATTGCCCAATGTGTGTGCCCTATAATCGACTGGCATCCCTTCCTGGGTTTTCCTGGCTTATTTCCTATGCTGCCTGGCATTGGCTCCAGGCTTTCACAGATGCTTTTTCTGGACAAGCAGTTGAGGTATGGATGGATACATATGTAAGAATCTCCCTTCACTGCCCCACTTAACTAAATAATAGTTTTTAATTATAGCAGTTATTTAATTGCTCTCAATGTGGAAATGCTTCAAAATATATGAAACAACGAATTTTTGTCATGCTATAGTAATCTACTATGAATAGGTACTGAAGTACACTGATTAAAAACCTATACTCACGAGGCAGGCAGGTGCACTTGGTGATCTTGGTTATTTTAAAAATAATTTGGCAAATTAAATTCGAGGTAAAAGAAATGGGGGGCATGTTGTGAGGAACGCTCAGGAATTTAAACTGAAGTATTTTGCTAAAAGTCGTAATAAATGTAAATTGTACTTTAAAATATATTGGTTCAAATATTTAAAATCCTGGACCATTATATTCAAGGTAAAACAGATTTAAAGGTAAGTTTGAAGTGTTTTTTATATCTATTATTGCATTATTGAGCATTCAAAGTGCCGTCCTTTGTAAGGTTCGTATCCGGTCGCGCTTGAATTTTTGAAACTCGCAGTTCATTTTACCTTCCGAGCCACCGTAGTGGAAAAAAGACTACACGTCTGAACGCCACGACTGGGAGTGCCGGGGTTATACAGACTGGCTACAGATTATATAGACAGGCCGAATTGCGAACAGGCACACTCCAGCAGCATTGTAAGTATTTACTGGAATGGAACACAAGGCTCGCTGTCGTGCGACTTTTGTCTGAAAGTATTTGCGAGTCGCTATGTGGTGATTAACGGGAAGAGTGTAGCTGAGGGACGGGTGTCTGCGTCGTGACGTGGGGGCTGGAAGGCCTGCCAGCCTGTCCTCGGGAAGTTTCCAGGAGACTTTTAAACGTTGCTAGTCGGCATTTTCAGCCACTTTCCATACTAGGATGACCTTTCATTTCAGTGAAAGTTATTGGATAAGTTTCTGGGGGGGCTGTTTTAGACGAAAACTGGATACCCGAGTTAGCTGATCAGGTAAGAGTGGGTTTAATAAGCTTATTGGTGTGACAAGAGAGCCACGTGAAGATGTTTAAACGCTAAATAAAGGGGTGACAGATGCGTGTGGGCATTGCATTTTACACTTATTTCATTTATTGCAAAGTGATCGATCACTCCGGTCCCAAATATGTGCGAACCACACGCCAATGTTGATGTTTCATTTTGAATGACCCGCTTCAAAATATTGAGTAAATAGTGAGACTTGAGTACCTTAAAGCTGAAGACAGGTGTGCCCTGGAAACATTATTTCTTAGCTAGTTGACCATCAAAGCTCGTCTCGGGTGAAGGTAGGGTTCTGTATCTATCTTGCAGACTGAACCGTTTCATTACCTTCAGGGATCATAAACCTGTCTGTCACTGATTTGCTTCTAGACATGTTCAGCTGTGTGTTACTTACACAGTACATACTAGTGTAGTTTGTTAAATTTAATAGTCTACATGTTACTGTCATTGCCTGCAGCATCATAGCTAATGTAATTTTTGATTCCTAACATATTAGTTGCTGTTATGACATTTATGCTACATGGATTGAAAAAAAATTGTATTAATTGCAACTTAAATTGCCTATAATGTGTGTGTGTGTGTGTGTGTGTGTGTGTGTGTGTGTGTGTGTGTGCCCTGCAGTAGACTGGTGTCCCATCTTGGGTGTGCCCTGATCTTGTGCTCTTTGCTGTCTGGGACAGACTCCCAACCCTGTCCAGGACAAGCATTTTGAAGATGTCTAGACTTCTAAAGCCAGATTTAAAAGATTATCTGAATGTTTCATTTTTTTAACCATTGGAGGACTATGAGGGTGAAAGAGATCCTGAGGACGGCGCACCAAGCATGGAGCCCCGCAGCACATCACCCCACCTACCTGGCAACAGGTACTATTATTATGAGCTGAGCACCGAGCCTTCCTCATTGGCCATGCATTGATCACATACCAGTATTACTAGTCAAGCCCTCCTCGGCGACCCTGAATTGATTACGTATCAGTATTACGAGTCGAGTGCCGAGCCTTCCTCGGTGGCCCTGCATTGGTCATGTACCAGTATTACGAGTCGAGTGCCGAGCCTTCCTCGGTGGCCCCTCGTTGATCACGTTCGAAAAAGCTCATCGCTGTAATTGCTGCTGAATTACGAACTAACGCATTGTGTTTCTGTGAACAGGTACATCTGCCCAGCAGCTAGACGCGTCATTCAGCACAAGTGCTGCCCTGGAGATTTTCGAGATGGATTTCGCCGATCCTTCCCAGGAGATGAAGCTGAGGGGATCCCTTTCCACCACTACCAGGTGTGCGAGATATACAAAGGCAGGACACCCCCCCCCCATCCCAAGTTTCTCTGTCAACTGCACAGGCTCTGCTGATAATGCTGGATCATTTGGAGCTTATTCTGGAGGTCGCGCTCTGACTGAATAGAGCGACTAGTGCAAAGGATAATGTGAAATATCATGTGTTTTTATGTATGCCTAGCATGAGTTTGATAACTCAAGCCGGGTCCCGCTTTTTTTCAGGTTCCACAGCCTTATCTGGGTGAATTACGGAATGGGAACAGAGGGTTCGTCAGGGAGGCTCGTAGGAGGCAGTGAAAATGGCGTGCTTACCCTATATAGCCCAGAGGAAATCCTGGCCTCCGGTGAGGCAGCGGTCGTGGGAGAGTCGTGCAAACACACTGGCCCCGTGCGAGCCCTCGACTTCAACCCCTTTCAGGTAATTTGGAGCAGTGAGAGTGGCTAATGGCTCCGAATTGGTGTCCACTGGTTTTTGGATGAAACCTGAAAGCACGGGTCTTTTTGTTGAACAGTAGGTCACTGGTTCAAATCCTAGAATCAGCCGAGTGGTCTCACCATTAAGATCTTGAGCAAAGCCCTTAACCTCTAATTGCTAAAGGACTGTACTGTACTGTCTGATGCTGCTTTCGCAAATAAAGGAACTATGTTGCTTGGAATAACAGTGACTGCTTTTTACATAAAATGTAAATGTAAAATGTAAATGACTTGTATTGACATCTTGAGTCCTTCTGCATTGTTGAATACATTTTTCATATAACGTTTTTGATGTTCTGTGTTCCAGAGTAATCTCTTAGCATCTGGGGCCAATGACTCAGAGATATACATCTGGGATCTGAATAATTTCAGCAACCCAATGACTCCAGGAACAAAGTCTCAGGTATCTGGCTTAACTTCAGACTTCATGCACAGAAGCTTTGGAATATGAAGAAGTAGACTGTGTATGACAGGGGGCTTCACTTAGCAATTATGGGTAATCTGTTTCAGCAGAAAATTTCGCATATTGGATGTTCGTAAGTTTTATTAATTTGATTATTTATTTCTAATTGCTTTGACCAAGGTTTTGCTTTCATTTGGTAGTTGATTTCAGGGATTTTTTTGTAAAAGGCTTTGAACGACTTATCTTTTCCTTTATTTTATAGCTCTGTGAGGTAAGAGTGAAACTGTGCTCTGCTGTCTGGGAACATGGTTTGTTGCGTGTGGTCAGTGCACGGTGCTTTACAATGGTGTGGTTTTTCCGGGTTTGCAGTTATCCTCTCGTCACACTCATTTGACCATGTCTTGAAGGCAGAGCGTTCTGATATGTATGGTGGGTTTTAACATGCATATTCCCAGTATTACAATGGTTCGCTTAAGAGTGACCCAAGGTTGTTACTTTAATGGCATTGCTAAAATTGGCTAATGTCTGTGCTAGAATTTATGCCAGTTGGAAGTAAAAAAAAAAAAATAATAATAATAATAATAGTAAAAGTTTAAGTGTAGATTTGTTATTATTTATTGAGTCTTGGGTGAGCTCTTTAGCACCATCAGGAAGGTCCTTTTAACTGATTAGGTGGGAGAGTATTCAGCAGAAATGTAATATTTTCTCCGGTTGTCTATAAAAACGCTGAAGGCTTCCTCTGTGTGCCCTGCAGCCCCCTGAAGACATTAGTGTGGTCGCTTGGAATAGACAGGTACAGCACATCCTGGCTTCCGCCAACCCGAGCGGCAAGGCGGTCGTGTGGGACCTGCGCAAGAACGAGCCCATCATTAAAATCAGTGATCACAGTAACCGGGTCAGTGAGGCCGACCGGGTGGATTGCGTGTTTGCTGAGTGGCGGGTCTGGTGTCGTGGGCGGTGAGTGGAGCTGGTACCGTTTGTACACACAGATGCACTGCTCCGGCATGCTGTGGCACCCAGATGTGGCCACCCAGCTCGTCCTGGCTTCTGAGGATGACCGTCTGCCCGTCATCCAAATGTGGGACCTGCGGTTCGCCACGTCACCTCTGAAAGTCCTGGAGAACCACACAAGGTGGGGATGGACAGTCGGTTTTCAGTCCCCCCCCCCCCCCCCCCCCCCCCGCCTGGCGCGGCCGCCCCCCCCCCGGCCCGTCCCTCCCCCCCCCCCCCCCCGTGGGGCTCG
>JAAGVU020000041.1:8754253-8873372 GCA_011763525.2 Mormyrus iriodes | reverse complement strand
GCTTCCTGGGGCTGCCCGTCCGCCCGTCACCCAAAGGGGGGACCGGGGGTTCCCCCGCCCCCCCCTGAAAGCCCGGGAGACCCCAACAAGGTGGGGTGGAAAAGCGGGTTTTAAGCCCCCCCCCCCCCCCCCTCCACTGTTGGATCGGCCCCCCACCTTGTGGCCGCTCTTCTCAACATCTGACCAAGATTTCTTCTCCTACAGGGGCGTCTTGTCCATGTCCTGGAGCCAGGCGGACTCTGAGCTGCTCCTGAGCAGCGGCAAGGACAATCGCATCTTGTGTTGGAACTCCGGCACTGGGGAGGTGAGCAGCCAAGTTGTTTGTTCCCCTTACCATTAGGGGGCACCATTCATCACATCCCTGACACTGTGCCCTGCCGGCATTTCCTGCTTCAGGTCATTTATGAGCTGCTGACGTCCAACCAGTGGTGCTTTGACATCCAGTGGTGTCCCAGGAACCCGGCCCTACTGTCGGCGGCGTCCTTCGACGGGCACGTGACCGTCTATTCGGTCATGGGTGGAAGCCTGGAGGCCCAACAGCAGCACAGTGTGGACAAGGTCCAACCTGCACTCTGCTCATTATTGATAATACCGGTTACTAGTCTGTCAGTTTGTGATTGTTTCCTCAGTTATGTTTCTTACTTAAGCTTTTCTAAGTTTGACTCTTTGCTTCAACTGAAGTAACTCCAGACAGTCTAAGGTCCATGACTTTGAAGTTCTGTCCACCCCCCCTGTGAAAAGATCTCCTCTTCGTTCGATGCCATGGATCCCTTTGGGACGGGACAGTCTCTCCCTCCCCTTCAAGTGCCACAGCCCGTGGCCCCGCCTACAGTGATCCCGCCTCTGAAGAAGCCTCCCAAATGGGTGCGCAGGCCAGTGGGGGCCTCCTTTGCTGTGAGTGTTCGTCTCTATTACGTTACTGTGGGTGTTTATCAATATGTATACTTGACCATACTTATGTTCTCGCGTACCTGTTTTACATCATCTTCCATTGCCGAAGTCCAGTTCCAATACTCACGAACAGACGTATGAACGGGATCAATCCCATGATTCATGCCCCAAGTTTGTTCTTGGGAGGCAACTTAACTAGACCACAAGTACAATCTGTTGTGCAACACTCATTGCTCATGTACATTTGATAATGTATCATATATCAAGCACCTTGCCACATGGTCCACCTCAGTGTTCTGGGTTCTCTGCTTCATTTCTGAGTCATCCTACCGAGTCTGCTTGTGTAGTCCACATCACGAACTATTACCCAGAAGTCTGTGTGCAAAGATTTTCTAAGAATATAGCTGGTAAAATTCTTCACTGTTCAGATATAATTATACTTACTTAATAACATTAAGTCTAAATATAGTTGCCTTTCACAAGAGTGAAGTGTGGCTTCAGTTGAAGCAGTAAACCAGTGTAATAATTTATGCAAAGTAAATATCAGGAACCAGAAGAAAGGCCTTCAGGATTCTGTCTAATGACCACCGTGTCAGAAATGGCGTGGTTCTATTTAAATGGATGCTGATTTGAATTGTCACTATATGCATCTTTTTCCCTCTTTTTAGTTTGGCGGGAAGCTCATCACCTTTGAGAGCCCCCAGCCTGCTCAGCAGCCGGGCCCTCAGCCAATCCCCAAGCAGGTGTTCGTCAGTCAGGTCACAACGGAGACGGAGTTCCTCCAGCGCTCCAAGGAGCTGCAGGCAGCTCTGCAGTCTGGAACCTTCTCCAGCTACTGCCAGGCCAAGATCCATAACTCGTCCTCCGAATCCGAGCAGGACATCTGGAGGTTCCTCAAGGTGAGGGCCATCTGCCCATTCTCGGATGGTATCGATTCGCCCAGATGAAGTTGAACGAATGGCAACCATGGGCTTTATTTCTATGATTCGATGATCTGAGAATAAAACTGAATGACAAAACAAATATTTTCAATTGTTAATCTAGTCTCTTCTCTGAAGGAAGTGTCCTTGGTCTGTTATGGAAAACTGCCTTTCTGACATTTATATATTAGTAGATACTTCTGTCCCAATTTTTTTTTTTGGGGGGGGGGGGGTCAAAGCATCCCTGGAGCTGCTAAGGTTAAGAGTCTCTCTCAATGGCCCAACGGCAATAAGAGTTCGCTGCCTGCCAGAGGATTTGATTCAATGACCTTCCAGACATGGGAACTGATCCCTACCCGCTGAGCAATGCACCACCACTCATTCCCAACCACTAGGATTTGCTGCGTGCACATGGTAGAATCCAGAGAATCCGTCCATCTGCTTATCCAGTTCAAGGTTGCTGTGAGCCTGGAGCCTATCCCAGGACTCTCGACACAAGGCAGGGAATTCTGGCCGGAACTCCAATCCATCACAGGGCACACAGTCCCACACCAGTTTGCTAAAACACGTCTTTGGTCTGTGGGAGGAACATTACTAGAGAACATGCAGACTCCACACACTAAACTTCATCTCTTGTGCTGTTTTTTGTATCTCCAGGTCAACTTTGAAGAGGACGCCCGTGTCAAGTTTCTCAGGCTTTTAGGCTTCAGCAAGGAGGAACTCGATAAAAAGGTATAAGAATGACTTGGCCCTGAAGCTGTGAAGCTGCCGCCTTCTGTGTCTCTCGCACACATCCTGCCTGCTTCTGTCCCATCTGCTTTTCGTCTTTCCCCGTCACAGATTGGCAGCAGTCTGGGGAAGAACGCCCAACCGGACGGCGTTGACGCCAGTGACCTGACGGAGAAGCTTCTCTCTGCCCAGGTGTGTGCAGCAGGCAGCCCAGCTCTGGGTGAAGGACACGGGACATAGTATGGCTGTTCTACAGTCCAGCACAAAACACTGTTTTTTCCCATGAGGTTTTTGCTTTTGATTTTCCAGCAACATGATTTTACACATATTCGAGTCTGTTAGAGGTGGTATCTATAACTATTATCCCTATACGTTTTGGACGCTTATGTGGTGATCTACCATCAGACAGTATCAAACGCTCCAGTCCCCCCCTTTCTTTTTTTCAGAGGCTAGACGAATCGAGCACCGATACCCCAAACTCTTCCCCGGCGTCCGACTTCTTCAGCCAACTGCCCAAGAGCAAGCCAAACCTGCACATCCCTGTCTCCTCAGGTAGCAAACGTGCAGTCCGTTGTTTGCATAGTTTAGATGTTTGTCCTTGCAGCAATTTGATAAAACCATGTATAATCTCCCCACCCACTTTTTGGCCAAGGACCCACAGCCGTGCGTAGCTGTTCATCGATTTGCCTGCTCGGAAAGTGATAAGAATGGGTGTTTATTCAGAGTGATAAGCAGGGGGCGGCTCCGAATGTCGGGCGGTGGAGGGTCTGTCCTGCAGAGGCCGCTGTGCTCCCTCTAATGCTGTTCCGTCTCCTTGTGCCAAAGACACCGACGGGCTTATCAGCCAGGCGCTTCTTGTGGGGAACTTCGAGGGGGCTGTGGACCTGTGCCTGAGCGACGGTCGCTACGCAGAGGCCATCCTGCTCTCCATCAGCGGCGGAGAGGAGCTTCTGAAGAAAACGCAGCAGCGCTACCTGGACAAGCAGAAGAGCAGCGTCTCTGTGGTGAGCAGCGCCCCCACCTGGTCATGCACGATATACAAATTGTGCAAAAGTCTTTAAATGCCTTAAAAATGTTTAAATGATCATCATGTTGGTATAAAAGTATGAGTTTGTCTGTCAGAGTGTGTTACCATAAGCATTTCACCACCTCTCCCAAAATCACCCCAGTATTTGCAGCAACCATCCAATACACCCAGGTATTTTTTGACACGCACACCTTGTTTGGCTAATTTAATAATAAGTTACATTTTATATAACACCTTTCACAATCGCAAGGTCACTTTTGGGGAGAAAAAAATCGATAAAGGAGGAAGAGAGAAATGCTCGTGGAAGAGAAATGTCTTTAGATCTGAAGGAAGACGAAGACGAGCAGTACCTCATTGAGATTTTAACTAACTAAGCTAATTCATTAATTGAGCTGACTGTGAAATGTAACAGGTACATGGAATGGCTGAGGTGCCCCTGAGGAGAGGTTAGGGAACTGCTTCCCCCTGAACACCATGAGATAGATGGTTTATTGGCAGCACATACCTGGTACACAAGTCTGTATTTGGTGTATAAAACAATAGGCGCAGCAATTTCTTGGCATAACGGTGCAAGTGCACGTAAAATAAGTACACATTTATGCTGTTATGCCAAGAAATTGCTGTGCCTATTGTTTTATACACCAAGTGCATACTTGCATATCAGTTATGTCCATCCCCGTTTATCTGCAGTAGTATACAGATCAGCCGAGGCCTGGCTATAACCGCTCCGGGCCTCGCCCGTCTGCCGCGCGTCAGCCGGCTCTCCCTCACCTGTACACGTTTCCCTGCTCTTTTCGCAGTTGATTTCCTCGGTAGTGAACCAGAACTGGGCGGCCATCGTGCAGAGCTGCCACCTGGACAGCTGGAAGGAGGCCCTGGCGGCCCTGCTGACATACGCGCAGCCCGAGGAGTTTGCGGGGCTGTGCGGTAAGGCCCGTGCCGTGGGGGGGCTCAGCGCGCAGCCGGGTAGGGGCACGTCCTTTAAACTAGGGGATCCCAACCTTTCGATTTCCGCAGGCCGGTTTGTGTTATACAAAAATGTCACTGTAAATTGCCGAAGGGGATTTGAGGAGTCGTAAAAAATGTAAAATATTATTTTTGGAAGTTCACCAACCCCTCTGCAAACCCCCAGTGTTGGGAGCCCCCTACTTTAGACCAGCTCTGCACTTGGGCCATCGCTAAAGACTAACATCAGTTTCCTTTTTCACCCCGCCCCCCCCCCCCAGACACCTTAGGGGCGCGTCTGGAGCATGAGGGCACGGAGAAGTGTTGCCTGCAGGCCTGCCTGTGCTACATCTGCTCAGGGAACGTGGATAAGCTTGTGGAATGCTGGTCTCATCAGAGAGACTGCTCTTCACCCCTGGCATTGGAGGTGTGTGCGGAGGAAGACCAGATCTCCCCACAATATGATAAAAACCTGTAACTTTTTACCTTGTGTGGACATTTTTTATGTCCCCACAAGAATAACCTCAATTTTATAAAAATCTGTGACCTGCAATCGAAAAACTAAAAATGCCAAGTCTTGTATTTTACAAGTTTCTTGTATTTGGTTACTTATGGTTAAGGTTAGGGCTGGGTAGGGGTTAATGTTGCCATTGTTGGGATTAGGGTTATGCCCATAGAAGTGAATGGAGAGTCCCCACAAAGATATGAATACGTGGACTGTGTGTGAGCGTGCGGGTGTACGTGTGTGTGCCTGTGTGTCTCTGTACAAGGCCCTGACCCCGGTTGCACGTTTGCGGTCTGCAGGACCTGGTGGAGAAGGTCATGATTTTGCGCAAGTCCATTGAGCGTCTGCGCAGTGGCGAGGTGGCAGCCGTGGTCAACAGCCCGGTGCTGGCAGACAAGCTGACGCACTATGCCAGCCTGCTTGCCTCGCAGGGCAGCCTGGGAGCCGCCATGAGCTACCTGCCCTCCACCTCAAACCAGGTGACACCGGCCGGGGGGGCACAGAAACGTCACATGATCTAGCCTCCGGACACATGCCTCAGAGTTCTTACTTTAGGTTCAGAAACTCTTTATTTACCTCCATGAGGAAATTAAGCCTGAGACTGACAAATGATAAATTTAACTTATTAGAACTGATATTTGCAGGGGCAGAGCCACAGGGACACTGGCCACAGCTGAAAGCTGATTGGCCCTGGAGTACCCCCCCGTCATTCATTGATTCAAAGCCTTTCATTGACTAATAATTTATACTAATGGGCTAATGTTATGGTCCCACTTGTGCCCTCTTAATAGATTATAGAATCACTGGTGTTTGTATATTTTGTACATATTTAATGCGTCACCATAGCATGAGGGAGTAGACGTGAAAGATTAAGAGTTGATTCAGTTTGTGAAGGGTAATTTCCCATAATGCTACAGGGGAGATTTATTACTCATTCATGTTCTGTCTGATCAAATCTTTAAAAATCCACACAACTAGGGCCCAGAATCGCTGGGTTACAGGACAGCATTGTTTCTGTCAGCCTATGGGTGGTGACGGGTCGCAGCAAATGCGGGGATGCGGTGCAGGGTAACTGCAGCTGCCGGGCCCGTCTAACGGCGGGTATCTCATGGGACAGGCCGTCATCCTGACGCTGAGGGACAGGCTGTTCCACGCCCAGGGGGAGTCGGCCGAGGGCCTGCAGCCGCCTCTCCCTTACAGCCAGGTGCAGGTCGGGGGGGCCACCAGGGCTGCGCCAGGGTCCAGGGGCCAGCCACCCACGCCGAGAACGCACCAGCCAGTAAGGCTGCCTACCGGCTGCGTGTCCCATACACCTGGGGGTGTCCCTTATAATACTGGATATAATGCACACTGTTGCTTACAGGGCCAGTACCAGGCTGCCGTGGCCCCCCAGAGGGAGATGGGGCCACCTCCTGCCCCCACGCTGTTCACTCCACAGGTACCTGCCTCCGATGGGGGGCACCATCACTACTACCCAGGGACCGCGCCTGCCTCACAGGCGTCTGGGCCCAGCCTGCCGCGCCCGCCGTACCCCCTTCACCCCTCCAGCGCTCCAGGTAGCCCCCTGCTCTGTTGATATGGCAAGACTCTTATACAGAGCAGACTGTTCTTTATTTTTAATATTTTAACCCCCCCCTTTACAGGATTCCCCCCAGTGCAGCCATTTGCACCAATGGCTGCTCCTCCCATGGGACCAGCCGGGTTCCCACCCGGGCCCACTATGCCGGCAGCCAGCCTGTCGGGCCCTGTGATGCCCTCGGCATCCCTCCCTGGTGGCGTTCCCATGATGCCCAGCCCCCGCATGCCCCAGGCACCCTTCGTGCCCGGCTCTGTGCCCGCCACACAACCTGGCGCGCCCCCTTTTCCAGTAGTCCCGCCCAGCCAGGGCTCTGCACCGCCACCGGCCCCATCTGCCCCCTTCCAGCCCACGGCCCCCGGCTACCCACAGGGGGGTCCCGGAGCACCGGGCATGAAGCCGCCCACCGCGACAGTCCCCCCTCCACCCACAGGTAACAGCTTCCCCTGGTGCGCACGGCATGTAATATCAGGGCTGGATGAACGTGCCGTAGGTGGGGCGGGTCCGCTCTTAAGGGGTCGCCAATTTGAGGAGTTTGGTATATGCTGGGGCCAGGGCCGTCGAATTTCTGTTTGGGCCGGTCAGTGGTGCATTGTGGGAAACGTACAGCCTTCTTAGGGGCTGTGTCAATATATAAACGCTGCTTCATTGCAATGTACAATATTTAGTTTGGGCGGCGGACTTCTATCTGATTTCAGGTTTTTAATTTTTTTAACACACTGTCAAAAGTCTGGACACACCTGCTTTTAATGCGTTTATCGTTATTTTATGTTGCGCATCTTATATTAAAAGGCCTTCAGGCAGTGAAGTAATACATATCAAATATTGCAACGACCAAGAGAAATTTCCTCTATTTTTATACTCTTACGCATGACAGCGTTGCAGACTCTTGGCAATCTGTTAACCAGCTCCCAGATGTAGCCACCTGGAATGCTTCTTCGACAACCCTGAAGGAGTTTCCACAGGTTCTGGGCACAAGTTGGCTACCTTCCTCTTACTTTTTGAGCCAACTCATCCCACACCAGCTCCATAGGGTTTAGGTCGGAGGGTTTTGGGGGCCAGATCATCTGTTGCAGCTCTCCATCTCTCTCCTTCTTCACAAGCACTTACTGCGGAGTCTCCAGGTGTGCTTAGGGTCGTTATCTTGTTGAAAAACAAATGATTATCAGTACGTGTGTCCAGACTTTTGACTGGTGCTATATGTGTTCTTTTTTTGTTGTTACATCAGTCATTGAAGTAGAATTTTGAAAAGACATTTCCCAGAACTGCAGTGCTTATCTAGATGGTAGCATTATGATCCCAGAAAATTAGGAGAGCAGGTCTTTGGCAGGACAGGTGGCTGAAGGGGCTCTGGGACCTGCCTGCTTTGAACTGTGTATTTCTCTTGTGCAGATGTCTGTTGTTTGGCTTTCAGGGTACTTTCCATGGCTGGACTCCAGTTGCGATGAGGAAGGTGATTGGATGGTGTTAGGATCAGATCTGTGTGTGTATCTGTGTGTGAGCTGCAGGGCGATGTTTCTTTGTGTTACATAAGGCAGTGAGTCAAATGTTAATTACTTTGGGTTGGGAAATGCTGAGCAGACACCTACAAAGAAACACACACTGATCACCTCATGTTATGTCACTGCCTGTGTGCCATCTCTGTTCCAATGTCTGCATCTGAGCAGGACTTCAGTGAGTAGCTAAAATCACTAGTCTTTTCATCTTGAAAATTTGCAAACTCAGAATTGTGATGGCATGAGCATTCGGAGCAATGCATCCCCGGTGACGTATTACAGGCTCTTGACCAGGACCTGCCATGTCCATTTTTACCAAGGTGAAATTGGAATGAGGGTTGGTTGCTTGGTAGATGACATGCCTGTGTACCTTGGAATTGGACTCAGCTGTTTGACTATTGCTCAAATTGCTGGCTTGCTCTTGAAACCTGCTAATTCTCGCATCAGGAGGACTGCTTGCATCATAGTTGCACCATAATTGTGATTTGGTTTTTTTTGGCACAGATCACTGTAGTCTTTAGAACACTCTGAACAGTCTGTAACCCTGAAGATGACCTCGGTCGGCGTGGTTGCTGAGTTTGTCATGCAGTGGCCTCCAGTTTCCAAGGTTACTTCAGAGCGTTATCTCGTCAAAGCTAATGATAACCAGGATTTACAGTGATTGCAGCCTCTTCTGCCGACCTAACCTCCTCCGCTGGCGTGCACGGCCTTTAGAAACGCGTGGCGTGCACACACACACACACACACACACACACACACACGCACGCTCTGCTTTGGCTATCCATGGCCTTTGGTGTGTCTGCGTGCAAGCTGTGTGAATATGGTCAGGGCACTAACAGCCCCCCCACTTTGCGCCCCACCCCCGGCTCCCTTTGCAGGCTCTCACGACGGCTGGAATGACCCCCCTGCGGTGCGAGGAGGTCCAAGAAAGAAAAAGGTATCCCGGCACAAACATCCCAGTCACGCTGCTCCTCCACACTCCTTTTCTTCCACGGCGCCGGCTCCGGACACAAAAGCGTTTTTGACACGGGACACCAGCGCCGATTCGCGGCCCGAGAATCCCTAGTAACGCGGCTGGAATTCAGGCGTCGATGCTGCAATGGCTCGTTTTATTAAAGATTATTTTTTAAGTCGTCGCTAGTAAATTGAGCGACTTGTATTACAGACTTATTCGATTAGCTCCCCCCCACCCCCCCAACACACCCCACGGCCCCCTGTTTTGTTACCTCGGAGCCCAACACGCATTTAAATACCTATTCATAAGTAATGTCTTTGAGTTGACAGGAGGGGTTTCACTCCTGCACCCTCATGGGCCCTGCAGTAGCTTCATGGTAATCCCACTCTGTTCTTATTGTAAGTCAAGGATGCCTAAGCCACAAATCCTATTAGCCAGGAATTCCCAGACCCCTGTTTTACATCTTCGTTTTCTTTGCCTCCCTTTTTTTTATCGTGATACGTTATCGGCATGTCTCTTCCTGTGAAATTAATTTTACAGATTGAAGAACCCATAGGTTTGGTGATTGAGGGGAATTTTGGTTATGGCGTGTTGATCTGCAGCGTGAAGCTGCCCTCACTCCCAGGGTGTATGCGCTGCCGCTGACTCTTGACCGCCAGGCCTGGCTTTCCTCTCCTCTTTCGCCATCTCCCACACATGGGCTGCAGAGGCCCTGCCCTGATTGGATGTTAGCTGAGCTTCTTACATCTCATGCAGGCTGTCAGTCTGCTGGAAAATGCAAAATTTAGATTTCGTACTGAAGAATTGCAGCGTGAATTAATAAAATTCAATCAAAACTTAAGTTTTAAAAAAGTTAATCAAAACTTTGCATCTCTGGGGATTAATAAAGTGTCCATCTGTCTGTCTAAACTTAATTTTGCTGCACTTTTTTTTTAAATGCATACAGTGAATGATTTTGCCATTTCCCCCTCTGTTTAATAACTCGCTCTTTTTAGCCTTGATCCATGCCAGATTATACACATTTTACAACGTGACTGTTTCTCCTTGGACTGGCCCTGTCCTGTAAACTGACCATGACAAACCGGGATCATGGGCCCGGCTTCACGGCTCCCTCCCGGTGCTGTGAGGAGTGCTTGACCTGTCTCTTTCCTTGTAGCTGTCTGAGAACTACACCCCACCAGCACCCATCACAGCCCCCGTCATGGGCTTCCCTGCCGAGGCCCCCCAGGCTCACGAGCACATCCAGGCACCGCCGGGGGCCCCCCAGGAGCCGAGCATCCAGGTGCTCAGCCTAGGCTGTGCCATAGCCCCCGCAAGCATCCTGTTGATATCGATCACAAAGGCTTTGTTAGCACAAAGTACCCTACATTTGTGTTGTATTATTTATTAAAAACTTTTAATACATCCAGTAATCTCTTAAATATGAATTTTTAACTGTCAACACTTTAAGAAATACAGTACTAGTCAAAAGTCTGAACACAGCTACTGAAAATCTTTTGCACACTTCGAGGTTATGTAGTAAGTATTATCTTGTGAGATGGAGTGCTGTGACAGCTGACCTGGCCCCCACAATCCCCCCACCTAACCCCTATGGGGTGAATTTGCTACCTTGCTGCTACTCTTCAATCCAGAACTTGTGGAGACTCCTTCATGACTCTCGGAGAAACAAAGGTGGTTATATCTGGAAGCCGACTGAAAGAATGCCTGGAGTCTACAATGGGAAATAAGGGGGGCTGTTCTGAAGAGTCTAAAAACAGAGAAAAAATTAGAATGTAGAACACTTGTCTTGGTCATTGCAATATTCGTTATACATTAATTCATTGCCTCGAGGCCTTTCACTATAAGGCGAGTAACATGGCTAAAATTGAAAAATGCATTAAAAGCGGGTGTGTCCAGACCTATGACTGCTACTGTAAGTGTGAATAATCCCTGTAATGTTTGTAGTAGTTTGTAGTTTTCTAAACCTGGTGGATTGGGAATAGGTGAAGGTTAATGTGCATTTCATTCGCCGTTTTTCCTCCCAGCTTCTCCAGCAGCTCCCGGCCGAGAGGGTGGAGCGACCGGAGATCCCCACGGAGCACATGGCCCTGAAGACTGCCTTCGACGGGCTGGTGCAGCGCTGCCAGATGGCCGCAGCCGACCCGGTAGGCAGGCGCCATGCGGGAAGGTGGTTTCTGTCCTCCGTCTGTCCTGCGTAGGCAGAGCTTGATGGTTCTGTCGCCCAATCGCTCCCGCAGCAAACGAAACGGAAACTCGATGACGCCTCGAAGCGGCTGGAGTACCTGTACGACAAACTGAGGGAGCACGCGGTGAGCGTTTTACCGCCGATAGCCATCGTTCCGGAGTGGGGCGGGAGGGGGCGGCAGTGCATTCTGAAAACCAGGCACCGTGTCTCCCTCGCAGCTCTCGCCCAGCATCCTCGCCGGTCTGCACGAGCTGAGCCGCTGCATCGAGAATCGCAACTACCAGCACGGCCTGGCTGTGCACACGCAGATTGTCAGCAGCAGCAACTTCAGCGAGATCTCTGCCTTTATGCCCATCCTCAAGGTGGTGATGACCATCGCCAACAAGCTGGGCGTCTGAGACAACTGCCCCTGCGGCAGAGATCCCCAAACTCTTTAAACATGAAGTCTAAGCTTTGGGAATGTGCTTTGGTGCTTTAAATGATGACATGCTGCAGATGCGTAATATTTCTCGCGACGTTATTTTATGACTAACGTGTTGCGTGCAGTTCAAGGGCTTTTTTTTTTTTTTTTTTTTTTTCCTGGAAAGGAAGAATGTCATGTTGATCAAGTGTTTGGCAAGTGTTTGATCTGTCTGCTAGTGGATTTTGTGGGGGGAGGGGTGTGGAGAAGGCTTACTGTCTTTTCCGGATGTCGGAGGTGAAATGAGCATTTCTGGGAACCAGCAAGATTGATGCATTATGTGACCTCTCAGTCATGGAAGAGAGGGGCATTGTGGGAATTCACTGAGAAGCCTGCTCCACACGGGTGGCTTCCCATCTGACCTTGTGAAAGTGTTAAGTGTGCGGGGGCATGTATGCCTCCATATTTATGTTCTGGTTGGTGGAATGTCCTACAGCACAAAATTGTCAAATCCCAATAAACTAAATTAACTTGGCTTTTTTTTTTTTTTTTATTTTAAATTCTGTTATGTGTAAAAAAAAAAAAAAAAAAAAAAGCCTTCTGTTGTCATCTGCTTGGGGAGGAATATAGGCTTGACTGAATTTTTGTTAATATTTTTCTTTTTATTAATTGAGGCCTGGGTTATTTTATTTGCGCGAAAGCTAATTCCCGGAAGTCTATCGCCTTTGCTGTCGTTTTGATAGATGCTAACGTCTGTTAGCTTGATTGTCAATTGCCAATCATCTCTGCAGACAGATGCTGCTGTGCTGAACCTTGGGTCTCTGGCTTTCGACTTTCTCATCCGGCATTCCATCTTTCAGCTCCACGACCAGTATCACGTGCAGTGCAGTCTGCTTATTACTACAGCACTGTGCCTAAAGTGCGATTTTACAAAAAAAAAAAAAAAAAAGAATCGCACCATTGGCCGGCCAGCAGACCATTAGAAGCAGTTTAACTATGAGTCTGCTAAGGAGTTTAACGAAGACCCACACGATACTTGGAGTCTTCCTCTGTGTGTGGCTATATTTCATGCAAATCTGGGCTCTTCGTTCTGCACGAGTGAGAAGCGTAATGGTGGAGGAGCTTTGCATTTTTGCCGTTAAGCCAGTTGTCACGTTGCGGCCGGGCCCATTTCATTAACAAGAAAGTGATTTCAAATTCCCATTTGCTTGGACCTCTGCCTAAACGCTAATTAAAATATTACTCGGGATTAGAAGTTTTGTATGACAGTTAAAAAGCCAGCAGGGTGTCACACTGCGGCATCGACTCAGCATGTGATCCCTTATTGGGCCGCTGCTGGCTCAAACCTACCCTCGTTTAATTACAAGCGTTTCTTGATCTTAATGAAACGCTTATTGGTATTTTATGGTATGCGGTATTGAGACCCCCATCCCCATCCATCAGTGGTGAATGGCAGACAGCACCTGCTGTTCTGCGGGCGTGCAAACGTGTCACCTTTCTCTTACAGCTCAAGGAAGTCCACGTTTGGATCCGTGCGTTTGCACGTGGTCTTGGTCAACAGGCTACGTTCCCTTTCTCGCCCAAGTATTCACATGCTGGGTTATTTTATTTTTTTTGCCTGTGTTGTCAGTCTGTGTTGTACATTTATTTTTCATATTAAATATTGTATTCATATTTATTCGCTCCGATTCTTTCATTTGTCCGCGTCGTATAAACGCTAATGGCCAGGAAACGGGAGGACAGGTCTTTTTATCCATCTCGTTTGTTTTGTTTAAAGGGAAGATAAGAAACGTTATTTTAACTTTGAACGGCACTGGATGAATAGGCCGCAAATTAGGTGCATCCTCGTCCAATAATCGGAAAGTGCCTTTGCAGCGACGCGGTCGCCCCGTCCCGCAGCCGTCTAATCTCCTTTTCAGATCGCGTCACATTTGGAGGGCCCCCGTCTTCTGCTGGCACGTTTGCAGGTGGGTTTGTTGCAGGCAAAGTATTTGTTTATAAAACCCACTTGTCCCGGCACAATACTTGAACTAACTTCTATTCAGGGAACAGTGTGAATCCTTGCAAAGCCTGTTCCCAAAGTCTTTTTGAAGGCGACGGCTCACTGAAGGAGGTGGAGAGCGGATTAGCTTCTTCAGCAGTGGCACATTTCCGAGGGGGCTGATTAGCTTGGCCATTCATTGTTAAATGGAGCACAGGGACATTTAAAAAGAGCCAAATAGGTGGGCCGGGAATAAAATAACCACAGGAAGCCCTATGCAGGCAACATGAAGTTTTCCCAACAATTTTTCCCCCCCTCCCCTGAGAAGGTGGTGTGAAAAAGAAGATTAGCATACGACATCAAGCAGGAAGATTCGAGGGCAACTTGCTTGAAGTTCTCCCTCAAAGCCTTCTCTCTGTCCTGTGAAAGTTAATTAAACTTGTAGTAAACAGTGAAGAAACCAGCACCCCCACTTCCCTGATGTTTCTTTCAGAGGAGCTTTGAGCAGGGGGGAGGAGGCATTTGTTGGGGAAATGTAAAAAGCATGAAGGAAGGAAGACTTTAATTAAACCTTTTCTCCTTCTACATTGACCCAGGTTATCTGTCCCCAAAATGAACAATGTGGACAAATTTACCGTGAGTTTGCAGCAGGTTATGAAAGCTTATACCTTTTACCAAGTGCTATAGCATTCACGGAACTGAAATCGATTTAACATTTATTTTTTTCTAGCTCTGATTTTTGCCCAGTACATTATAAAACACATTTTGAATATAAATGCAGAAGCAAATTTAATTATAATGCCTATGTACGTTTTATGGCCACCTAAACCTTCGCCATATCCATGTATCTTAATGACGTTAGGTTGTCTTGAATTAAAATCATGAAAGTGGTGTACCTATATTCTGCGACTTGAAAACTTCAAAACGAGCTTTCTTAATGTTCTTTACTTGGAAAAAGGTTATACTACACACTTACACAAAAGCTTGAACAAATGGGCAATAAATTAACAATGTTCAAAGTGCTTCATTTTATGTACAATATAATACCACCGTTGGAAAAAAATAATAAAGTTGCGGACTGTCTTCCTGATAACCGTGATCACACTATATGTTATGTTCTAAAGGAACAGGCCGACACGAAGACCTGTGTCGTTACATATATCCAGTGAGGAACAGAAGTGTAACATTACAAGGGTAGATGATAGAAATCAGAGCCATTATACAATAACAGCCATCCGGTCATCGGCGTCAGTCTAACCACTGAAGAGCAGCCACAAACACGCCAAACGTGAGTCAAGGTCAATGCACACTGGATGTGTGGACCCCTGTTAAGATGCAAAATTTTTTCTGTTCTTTTTCCAGGAAAGCCAGCTGCAGCTAACACTCAAAAATCAAGAACTTACACACCTGCTTCCGGCGCCTATTAAAACGAATTAAGACGCTTGTTCTTTGTTTTTAGGGAAATGCACAAAGACAGACATGCCTAGCACTACGCTAACATTTCATTGGATTCTATATGCTCTACTGTAGCTATAATTCCCAAAATCTACACGCGTTATCTACATCTCTCTCTCGGACGTGGCTCATTGTATCCATGCTGGCTGTTGTAGCCCTGGAATGGCAGGCACTGGGTCCTAACGGAAACTCGCTAAGGGGCGAGTGGTAGCATTTAGGCTTCGCTGACGTTCGGGAGGGTCGGTCAGGCTCTTTCACTGCCTCTTCTCGAGCCGGAGGCTTTTCCGGCGGCCGGCACCATCACTGCTCCCCGCGGTCGCCTTCTTCACACAGAAGTACTTGGTGACAGTCTTACGGCACTGCTCGCACCTGACGGCGCAGCACCAGTGGAACTTGCAGTTGCAGCTGGACACGGTCTCAGCCTTGCGCTCCTCCACGGCCAAGCTGCACTCGCCGCACAGCCTCCGGCAGCTGCGCCTCTCCCACCTCCGCAGGTTCTTTCCCTTCCGCAGGCACTCGCGGCCCTCGGTGCCCGGCAGGCCCAGCGTCTTGTTCTCCAGGCAGTAATCAGGCGAGTCTTCCAGGTGCACCAGCTCCTTGCGCGAGATGGCACTGAAGGTGTCAGCGATCGCGCCGCGGCTGGCTGCGCTGTTGCCGGCCCCCTTCAGTAGGTCCACCTTCAGGGCCCGGTGGTACTTCTCCTTCAGGTAGTTGCCCACCTCCCTGAACTCAGGCAGCTGCAGCCAGCAGGTCTGTGTGGTGCAGCTTCCAGAAACGCCGTGGCACTTACAGGTGCGTTTCATGGTACCCTTCACGGCCTGCAATGACACGGACATTCACCAACAAATCAATGCTCTGCTGTGAAAAGACGAAGATTTAGAACTCTTCGATGGTCAGGATGTCTGCTGTGGACACACCAAAGAGTCCAGTCCCTCAGCATCCCCTTCCCTGTATGTGCCCCGGAAACTTCCGCATGGCCCGGCCTCCTAACTCATCATAAATCTGTTTGTAGTCATACATTTCAAGATGTTAGTGTTGAAGTTCCATAACCAATATCCATCATGTTTTCAAAAATTTCCCCCTTGGATCAATAAAGTTTATCTTAATTGTATTACTTCAGGTTTCTTAGTTCCCCTTTTTTCACATATACCGGGACTCCCAAAGCATAGAAACAAGCATAATTGATAACTGTTAATCCACCCATAGCCAGTTCAGTCACGAAATGATAAAAGGCGCCCCAGAATAACAACCAGTATTTTCAAATGACGGTTATGACTGTTTTAGTTTATGGCACATACACTAATAATTGCTTAGGTACTAGTTAGAATGAGCTCTACTAGAGTAAAAAAGGAAACTGTGACCACAGATGATAACTTAGATTTTTTTTATAATTGTGCTAATATTCATCATTCATCATTCATCATTCATTATGAGCAAAATAAAACGTTTATTCGTTTAGCCGCACCAGTTACACTCTCCACTCTCACCCCAAGAAGAGGAAGAAGGCAAGAAACCAGTGAATGGGAGCAGAGTTCCAATAAAAATTAATTTTCCTCTTTCTTTATACCCACTAAACATCATTCGACTCCAAGCGAAAACACAGCTGTCACTTGAATGAAAGGGGACGACATTTTTTTGTCCACTGATACTTTGCGCCAAAGTTACTCGGACTCGAACACTAAGAGCTCCCTGAGGAGAAACGGCGGCCGTGTGTGTTAAGCACGGCCATTGTCGGTGTGTGTTCTGCTATGAGAAGGTCTTTTGACTAGTGAAACAAGCCTTTAGGGTTTTTTTTTAAGTTTCAATGATGTTCCAGGTGCTATTGGAATCTGACAAAACCTGTGGAAAGAGGCTGGACACTTCAATGATATTGTAGTGACCCCCAAGGGTTTCTCCGCGCCAACAAAGACCAGCACAAATATAAGATCCTCGTTGCAAGAATAAAAAACTAAACACTTATTTAAAACCCAAATAATACAGGACCTTTGCAATGTATGCCTCCCAGGGTCTTCCAATTAAGGCTTCCACCACTTGTCCCAAGAATCTTGAGTCGAGGCCTTATCATAAAAGACATTCAGAACTAGAAAATAGAGCCTTCTGGTACAGCGCACACACTGTTATAGGGATGAGTGGCACCTTGCTTATAAGGCCCTGAATAGGACTCTTGGGTGGTAAGCCGTGTTTCTTTTTGGGAAAAAAAAATGATAAAAAGGCACTTTACATTCAACGTCCTGTTGGTGGCCTCGTGGGGATATATAATCTCAGGCCCCACCATAAACCATGAGAGTTCTTACAGGCAACTACTCGGCCCCGTTCAGAAAATAAACTCTTTAGCTCCCCGGCTGTTCTTAAGGGTCGCCGTGACCTTTGTCTATGGACTGGGGAGTTCAGACGACACGCAGCGGAGAAGCCGTCCCGCCCCGCCCCGCCCCCCTCTGCTCCCCAGAACTCTACGCACCAGGCCCATCAGCCCAGGGAGGTGTGTACCTTGCGTCCCGCCTCATTGTTGTGCAGGTTCATGGCTGCCCGTGCGTCCTGACCCGTCTCCAAGGCATCCACAAACTGCTTGGAGATGGTCTCACCAAAGCCCACGTTGTCACTGCAGCCTCCCCAGTGCCACCCCTGACCACCTGCAGCCAGGAAAACATTTCTAAGGGAATGTTTCAAAGCTTGAGTCCCATAATTGTGGAAATACCTAGCATTTTTTCCATAACATTTTACAAATTACAAAACAAATACTGGCGTTAATGTTTATAAACAATCAAAGAATGTTACAAATATCATACATATTAAATAAGTAACTGGAGCAACAGCTGAATAAAGTTCTGCAATCTGTAAAAAACTGGAAGTTTTGGCCATTAGCGTCCTTTGATTTTATCCAGTGCAGGTCCAGCCACATTTACGATAGATTCTTAAAAACTGAAGACTTCAGCCCCTTTTGCAGTTACAGAAATATAATCCAGTTTTAAAAAGACTTTATTTCAGTTTCAGCACAATGATTTTCCTTCAGCTGAATGTGAATTTGCCCCAGTTCGCATCTAAATGCACCAGTATTGATCATAATTTTCACATACAAATCTCTGTGTAGTCCAATTACCTTTCATATTTTCTCCGCAAGAGCAAGAGATGTCATAAAAAAAATCAGCAGATCAGTGTGTCTTTTTGATAAACTTATAATATAAAATAGTTGTAACCCTTGCACGTTGTTCACAACTTTCCTACTGTACCAACCTCGTCCATTTTCTTGGTAACCCCTCCCTGAGGAGTGTAAAAATCTCTATTTCCACTATCCATCTGACAGGCATAGACCAGTGTTTCCCATCCCAGTCTTTAGGGACCCACAGATGGTCCACGTTTTTGCTCCCGCCCAGTTCGCTGCCACACAGTTCATCTTTTTGCTCCCTCCTAGCTTCTGGGGAGGGAGCAAAAACGTGGACTGTCTGCAGGTCCTCGAGGACCAGATTTATAAAACACCAGATTAGACTGCTCACCCAGTTGCCCGTTTCTGGTGTCGTCACAGCCGCAGTTATCGAAGTCGCCCAGGCTGCAGCTTCTGGTCAGCGTGTACATGACCCCAGCGGAGCTGATGGCGTGCACGAATGCCGTCTCTCTGTTTGCTGTGGGCGAAGCCTCGGTTAGGGCTGTGTACCATCTCACCTCTTTGGGACAGAGCTAAAATCCAGCCGTGTCAGACCAACGCTCCACCACATCAACTCCTCAGCAATCGGTCAACATTGAGGAACTAGAGGTTGGTAGCTCAGGTCCAGAGAGTAAAAGTCCAGACCAAGATTTTGTTTCAACCAACCAGTTCAGTATAAAGAGTCACAGTCACAGAGTACTCAACTGGCTGGTTGAAACAAAACCATGGTCTGGACTTTTACTCTCTGGATCTGAACTACCAACCTCTGTGAGAAACCCATGGAAGAACCAACTGAACAAGCAATTTTTGGAATTGCATGTTTTCTGTGTTTAATATTCTCATTAGGAACACATTGTTTGTTTGTGGACATATAATAAAAACCACGAGCTGCTGTGTAATGTTTCATTTTTTTAACTCTTCACATCCAGAAGCCCTCATTTTAATCCATGCATTTACGGAACTTCCTATACAGGCACCGTTGCTCTAAACACTGACTTACAAAACAGGCAAAAATCTCTAGTGCGCTACAGCAGCTGTGTTACAATGACTCTGCCTTGTGTCAGATGTCCATAATCACAGTGACAAGGGTGAAATGTGCCACCACCGAGGTCACACCAACAACAGACATCGACAAAGCAGTATCAATAGTACTGACACTGACTACAACTGTTTGTTAATACAAAGTCCCCACTGCAAGAAGATATCGGGGGCCAAGTCACCCTACACAGGCACAGTGACACCTAGTGGCTATGGAGCGGGCGCAAGGTCAACGGCTCTTACCGCTGCGAAGGCCACTGTGTGTGGACAGCTGTAGGGCTCTCTCTGGGCAGTTCCAACGGTCCCAGGCAAACTGATACTTGCACTCCTCGATGCCACTCTGCGCCCCCGTGGCCACGCTGCTGGAGTAGATTAAGTAGGCCTGTAATTCAAAGGGGACAACAAAGTTACCCCCCCACCACAACCATGACAGTCCAACAAAGAGTGGAGATTAGGTTAAAGCCAGTCACATGCCTGCATGGATGACTCTACAGATCTAACACCATCGTGACATTCATGAGATGGACGGCTGGGATTCCTCGCTTACATGTATGCTTCCTGCAGGCTGTTTCCGCCATGATATGTCGGTCGTTTAGTTTTTCGTTTGCCAGAAAATGCGATTTTCATAAAAACATGTTAAAACTCAGCTTAACGAAATTCTTATTAACACGAAATCCTCCCTATTTTAGGTCATCCGAAATATTCAGGTTTACTTCGCAATTTTCATCCATCCATCTCTCCCTCAATTTTCCATACCCACTTGTCCTATGCAGGGTGGCATGGGGTCTGCCGCCTATACCGGAACTGAAGGGCGAAGGGCCGTGTAATCCCTGTGTAACTCAGGAACGTATAACTGGCAATAATTTTCATATTATCAATAATATGTTATAACATAACTTATGAACATAATTCCTAGGTGTGTACTGATCAAACATTTCTTTCAGAATATATACTTCAGTCATTACAAATTTCAGTTAATTTCCCATTAATAATTTGCAGCATGTGCTGGGGAAAATTTTGATTTCGACATGAATGCCGGGGGTATTCTGATTGTCTCAATGTTATACACTTGTTTTTCTCAAGTGTCTTTAACGTGACTGAGCTGCTGCACACCTAGCTGCATGCTAATGATGACCACCCACCGTAACGCTGCTTCCATTGGTAACCTGTTTTTCATATCAATACAACTTTTTAATGAAGATGTACATATTGGTTCCTGACCATAAGAAAAGGTTTTTATTTTGCAAATATATTAATCTGGGCTAAGTTCATGACACTGCGGGAGAACCGTCTGACACTTGCTAGCTGTCAAATTCAGAGATGTGCAGGTCCTGTCGGATGGCGTGGAAAGGTTGTGTTACTAACCTCAAGCATGGAAGAAGAATTTTTTAAAAGGTTTACCTTTGGGCCAGTCATCAGGAAGTTATTCACCGACCTAGCAGACAAAGGAGAAGATCAGAACAGAAACAATCTATAAGACCACAAGGTCTTGTTCAGTTGTGTAAAATAACTTGACAAAAAAATTACCGAATGTGTCTGAAGCTACAGGACACAACTTGGTCAAGTTGGTCAACAAGTAAACTGTAATACATTTAGAAGGTAGAAAACAGATATAGATTTTGAGATTGACTTAATTGACTTTTCATAATTAATAATTTAACTATTTGCCGGATAATTTTAAAACATTGCTCATTTATATAATGTGTAATATATATTACACTTAAATAAAGATTTGTGACATTGTACAGAATATGAATGTTTTTGTCAACTGAGGGCAATTTGTCATTTATCTACAATATCAATGTACGCCCAAAACATAGCCCTGTTGATAACCTGTAGAACTTAAGTGTGAAATCGTCGATAGACTTCAAAGTGTCTACTTAGGAAAATCTTTCATTTTACAAAAGTTGCATCAATTGGAACACATCAAAATTACCTAAATACTATGTAACCCGACCTAACTCGGTAGGTACAGGTAATTAAAAAAAAATCAAAATGATTAATTGCCATCACAGAAAAATATCCCGCATGTCATTAGGCCTACCATTTTTATATGAAAATTGTTGGTGAAATATAAGACAGTCCTGCATCAGTTATATCGCGGCTTATCTCGCGTAGTAAAATTATAGAATTAAAAAAATATACAGTAAGAAAACGGATTTAGGCAATATTTGGCCTACAAAGTGTATATAGGGTGGTGTTGTTTTTGCATCAGTAACATGACATGTATCCGCGATTCATTCTGCATTGATTTTCCTCTCAGATGAAGCATTTTATGATGCTGTACAGAGGCCAAAAAAGTTATGGTCGATTATATTTCAATAAAATCAAGAAACAATAAACATTCTTAAGTGGCACTTTACCTATTATAACTATATCTGGTTTTTACTACTATTTATTAGGCCTATATGCATCACTGCGACTTTCATGATGACGTTTCACTGTATCTGAGAACACACATTTTCCAGTGGTTTCGCTTTGATTATCTTTGTTAGGTTAGGCTGCAACAAGATCTAAAGCTTGGTTACAAATTATCAGTTTTAAGTGTCTAACTGGAGTAAAATATCAGAAAAGATTTAAAATCAATGTGCCAATACGACATCTTCTAATTATTCATCCCCAGAAATTTTATATTTCTGTATAAACATAAAATACAACACTTAAAGGTACGAGAATTCTTAAAACTTGATCATTTTCTGTGAGCACGTACAGAGCTGATGACGGACAGCTAATTGCCATCCAAGTGATGCCCCAGTTCATTCATTCTTTGAAGTCGCAGTTTTTTATATTAATGAGTGGCTCTTAAAAGCCGCTCAGTCAGATTTGCCATTTATAGGAAATTAAAAGGCGAAGATCCCTCAGATCTTACCAGCTGCAGCAAGACTTCATGTGAGCCATCAAAATGAAAATGTAATAGCACACATCCAAATACATGAGCATCCTGAAGGAGCGGTGTCGGTGTCTTTATGCGTAACGCGGACAGTCTCTGCCTGCCAGATAAATACCTACACGCAAAACCCAGGAGGTTGGGGGTCTCATGTGGGGGCCGAGGGGGTCTGAAATGGAGCTCCTCTCATCCCAACAAGAGATTATCTGCTTAACTAAAGATTTTCCCCTTCTAACTCGTCCAGCCAATCAGAACTATTGTACCCATGAAAGATTTAAATGATCAAAAGGGCACCCTGGGTTTCTTGAAATCAAAACACAAGGGAAAAGCTCTCTGCATGCCAACTCCTGAAACAAATTAATTTGAAGACATTGAATCACTGGTTTCCACAAGACTTGCTCCAAACCTTCATTTACACACCGACCTGAGTCGGTTTCTTACAGTCCCGCGTAATCATTCTATGTATAAGACCCCCGAAAATTGCCCTCCAATCATGGACGTAACTGAATGAACGTGAATATTCATTTAAAGTGCTAAACATTAGCTTTTAAGCGGACCGGTTTTACCAACCGAAATGGTAGGCATGGTACGTCTAAATATAGGGATATATCATTCTGTGCTGTTCTGGGGAAGCATTTTGGAGGGCTGTTCGTGCATCGTATACTGTTACGTTGTAATCATCATGTTTGTATGTATTTCTGTGAAGACATCATCCTGAAGATGTAGGCCTAAGGCAAATCCGTTAACATTTTGATTCGAGGCAATGCCACTCATAAGCCTACATTTAATAATTTTAAGTAAGATTCTCATACTTTAAAATCTCTTTTAAATTTAACAACAGTTGTCCATATCAAATAAACTGCTCTTTTACCTTGCCTTCTATGAGTGTGATTTACAGATAAGTGATCTATATTTTAAAATACGTTGAGTAGGCCTAAATGAAAAGCATATTTAGTAATTTAACTTATTTTTGTTAAACGCACAGTCCTACCCGAAATTTTGACAATTGCTTATGACTTATTCATAACCCAGCATCGTTTTTATTATGGCGTTAAGCTGTAGCCATTCGTAGATCAAACCATTTTGATTAAACTATTACAGGGTAGAATTTAGGTTGTAATTTTCTTTCTGTATCTTTAGTTCTTCATGCCAAAGAAAGTAACTTGATTTAATGCGCTATTAGAAAAAGGTTAGGAGATAAGCTGCAAAAAAATTAAACTGTATACCTTTAGATAAAATTTCTAGCCAAATAATTCCTATGACTGTACAACTGCAGAATATTGATATGTTCTGTGATTTTCAAATAGACTATATGGGAAAAGATATGTGGGCGATCGTTAATAAATGTAGCATAATTAAGCTATTAAATATAACTTTCAGGTCAGGGATCCCTGCAGTCTACTAGAACAAAACATTGTTGAAACATATATAGCGTGTGTAAAAAATCATCCGAGTGCAGATAAATACGTCAAATAGGAAAAGTAAGTTCTTTGTTTAAATCATATTGTGGAGGGAAACGCAGTTTGTCATATAAAAAGTGATATTCAATTAAAATCGAAAGTTTTCTGTTAGGCCTACATGAGTTTGCTCCAACACAATCTGCCATTAATATACACGTCTTATGTTAAACTGAAATTGATATGTCTGGAAAATATTTGTCAAATAATTTAATACTGAAACTGCACGCTATTTGGGATTCAATAATCCATTAACTAATCATAATCCATCCATGTGTTAATTTTAGAAAAATTGTAGTCAACTTTTTAGATGAAGGCTAAGGTTCTTTTTTAGATATGGATGTTCCCAACTTTGGTCAATACCAATGTTTCCAGTCAAAGATATAAAATCCACGAGAATATAATATATATGGCTAAAAATTCCGTATCCTCTTATTTTAAAAGTAGCTGCGGTATTTCGTTTGTGTTATAATAGCGGGGTTGCTACTTCCTGACTCATTCCTAAATGATCACTTCTAAATGATTTTAAGGACTGGTTAGATTTAATCCATATTTGGGCGCCAAGTCGTGTTTGATCGAAGTTTATGGTTCTGACCCGTCACCTGTAACTGGTCTAAAATGACCGCAGTATCAAATATTTTTAAATGCGATCCATATGGCCAATAAATAAAACATCAAAACATGAGGGCCTCCTACCGACAATAATAAATGCTACAATACCAATCGAAAAAAGGGGGGGACAGCAGGCTAAGAAGTTTGCATAATTCATCAAAGATTTCAAAATGCAGTTCCAATCGAGTCTTTGTGATTGGGCTCTTGTAGTTCGGTAAACTTTCGCCTAAGTATCAATTATATAAAACAGCCTGAATTACCGGTGTTGTAAGGCAGCCCAGCCTCTCCAGTTTTTATACCGTCTGACACAACGTCCGCACAGTGACAGCGTCTGTCCACCTTCAACGGGACTTCCATATGTTGTCCAGGAGATGGCGATACAATCCGTATTAACAATTCTCAATGTGCAGCGCAAATATATGCAATTTGTGGCTTAATTTGTGCTTCTTAAATCTCAGAACTTAATAAAAAAAGACAAACTTTAACAGAAATAACGTGGAAGCGCTTGCAAATATTTATTTATTTAATTAATACATTTATTGATATTTAATACCGTAGATGTTTGAATGTATCACTATGTATAATAAATGTATCATTTTATTGTTTTACCGCCTGTTTTTCGGTTTGTATGTCACCTGTAGGGGAAAGGTACTACTTTACTGTTACCAACAGTCATCTAAAGTGTTGAATATTTTCTTTTGTTAAGCAAGATTAAACGCTTATTTAGACAATTACAGAATCATCTATATACAGTTCTACATAGAAAAAATTTTATGATATACGTGACATTGATTGAAGGGCTTTCGTAATGCAGGACTCCAGAAGTTTCTGGAAGGATGTTGTGAAATTTCTAATCATATCTTGCACATTTCAGTCCACAGACTTTCCACGACTGAAATCACACAGCACATTTTGGGAAAACCCCTCTCGGGATTGGCCACGAGTGAATCAGACAAGTAGCAGTCTCGCTGCTGATTGGTTCTTCCGGATCAGACGTTGTAAGCCGCTGCAGCTGTTGAACATGCCAAAGAAGCTTTGACCCAGAGTTACCTCTCATTATTTTATTTTTTTAGAGCCCAGATGACGTAATCAACGAACTTCGCTGGAGACGGAGGGCGAATGGTGCAAGACCGTTTAAGGACCAATGGGAAGACCTCGCCACCTCCTCGGCAGGTAGGTGTGTCCATAAGCATTGTGGCGGCCCGGCTGTTTGGGGTTGGCAGCTTGCTTTTTCGTTTATTGTCTATCGCCTAGTCATTGAGTTAAACTTGATTGCGCCGCGGAACTCTACACCTTCGCACATGCGTCTTCAGGGTGGTATCTGCTCCGTAAACCCATGCTGCCTTGTTAAAAGCGTACGTGGCAACTGGTTTTGAAAGGAACACTTTGTCCAAGTGTGCTTCCCCCGACCCAAAAATCAATAAAACCAAATAAAGAACACCGACTAGTCGCACGACATGCCTTCAACCGCCTAACTAATGTAAACGCCTTAGCTAATTTATCGCTAGCTGTAACTTCATCAAGAAGATGATTCAATGGCCGTGGCAGATGTGTTTGCAATACAGACATGAGCAGACACCACGTTTCCGCAGAAATCACATGCTGCAGAATTCGTTTCTGTTTTAGGGGTAAGCGGAAACTGTATTACCACAGTGAGTTCTGGCGAGAGAGCAGTTTATAATTTTGCTTAAATGAGTCTAATTCTCCTCGTATACAGTGTCTCATCGTTTTGTCAAATCTACCCGGGTGCTTTATATTAAACCAAAAATATTAGGTTGAAATAATAATAATAATAATTTATAATAAAGTAAAGGAACAAAATATGTAAGAGATACAGATTTATTCCCCTAAAAGAACTTTACAAATTTGCGGGACCTGCCAATGGTGCACATGACTCTGCGTGCACAGATTGTTTCATCAGAGGATTCAGATGAAAGAGAACTACAATGAAAACGCTGATGACTGTCATTTATCCGGCTGTTGCGTTTGCCATTGTGATTAACAAGGACCAGAATTACAGCAATTGGTGACAATATGGCATGTATACAGCGACTCTCCTGTGCCAAAGGCAGCAGATAATCTTTCCAGGTTTTTTTTTTTAAGTTGCATGAGGAGACGAGTCACCTATTGTTCATGGAAACTATCTGGGTGGTGCACAGAGCCATTTTACTTTTAAAATAATATGTCGGAAATATGCATCCATTTTCAGGTTTCTCATTTAGTACAGGGGTTCAGGAAGGTCTGGAGCCTATCCCAGGTAGCACAGGGCACATGGGCGGGTACACCTTTACACAGTACACACTGGTATAGCATGGGCAATTTAGATGCCAATACACATAATTGCAGGATGAAACTGAACCACCCAGAGGAACTCTGCACAGCACAGGGAGAACTTACAATCTCCACACACACAGGGTGGGGTTCAAATCCCCAGACCTGGAGGTTTTTGGGCAAAAATGCCATCCATTGTGCCACCATGCCACCCTAATATCAGCACCCCTGAAGTTTAATTAGAACAGATTGTGAGGAAACATAATGGAGTTTTAACGTCAAATTTCAGGCCTTTGCACTTCCAATATTTAGATTAGATGTTTCTCTTCCTTACAGTTGCTAGTCCAGAACAAGACCATGAGGCTTCACTGCTACCGGTGAGCGAAACGTGATCCAAATGATTTTGAATGGGGTGTGATTGTTGGTGCTGGACGTGGTGGTTCCAGCGTCGCAGAAGCAGCTCCTCCCCAGGGAATTTCATGCACTACAGCATCTACAGTTTATACAGAATGATGCAATGGACAAAAGAACACCCAAACAGAGGCAGACCTGTGGATTTTCAAGCCAAAATTGGGTTTTAGGGGGTACCTCACTGGGTGGCCACCTAGTGTATTTTCAGTAGTATTGCAAGCATTCTGTGTGTCAGCCCATATTGTTAGGTGGATACTGTAGCAGATTATCAGCTCCCATGTGATGGTGCAAAGGCCAAGCCGGTCGTACAGGCTCAAGGACTGACAACCGTAATGGTTTTGGAACAAAGCCTCCTGTCTCCGTGGACGGACACAGGCCCTTTGAGACCATGTGATGAGAGGGTGGCTTTATGTGCTAAAACAGAAGTAAACTGAGATTTTAGGCTCCCGCCCACTCATCCTTTCTAAACGACATCCCTGGTGCTCCCAGCGCTGCCCTGAAATGCTGCCTTTTTTGCTGTAACAGGCCAGAGGCAGTCTGACCCTGCCACGGCCCCAGTCAGGCTGCGGGTTCACTTTCCCCACGTTCCACCTATATTGGCTATTGTCTGGTGTCCATCTTGTTGGGATAATGTCCACACATCACAATTTTTGTTCACAATGTACATGTCCAGACCAGACATATGCTGTGCCTGTGCTTTCATGGGGCCCAAAATCTCTAATGACACCCCTGGTCTCAAGAATGCTTCAGGAGAATCAGACCAAGCCCTCGTCTAAGTAAAAATTAGCAGAATGGGTTCCAGTTATGGATAAATGTTTTTTGATCACATAGGAGCCATCCAGTGACACAAACAGAAGTGACAATGTCCGATTTCAGCTACCCGGCAACTTTGACACAGTTGCTGAATGCCAGTGTGGATCGAGACATGCCTTCTGTTGATGTTTCAGTTCCCCTGCTGTAAAATAACCGGCCTTTTCATAATTTTCTCAAGGGGTTTGTCAGCTTCATTAGTTCGTTATCAACCCTTAAGCTACGGCAGTAGTCTTTATTTCCAGAAGAGGCACTTAGAGAAATATCATACATTATAGGTCCATCTTCTCACGCATGATATCCAACCTATAGCTGCTGGTAGCTATATCTGAGCTGTTAGGATATTCTGCCAATTTGCACTGTCTGCTGATCACATAAACAATTAAACATCTGGTTTGTCCTACTGTCCTTACTTTAATTCTCTTACGCCTGCTTTCGTAAATTGCCCCCTTTCCTGAGCTGGGACTGATCCAGTTCTCATGTCCCACTTTGCAGCCTGAACCCAGAAGGCTTGTGGCTGACTTTCCTTAGGCTTGGACCAGTAAACAGCCATACTGACCATGTCCTGCCTTCAGCTATGCTGACAGAAGGAGTGCCGGTTAAGAAACTCTTAGCCCCATATCCAACTTCCACAAGCCATAGATGATTGATTTCAGCCTTATCGCCTGTCTGCCATTGCATACCCTGCCATGAGCACGAGTGCTGAGCTGGCAGACCGTGATAGGTCACCGTGACACAATAGATATCCGACCCATTTCAGTGTAAAAGCCTTTCATCTAAATGATGAAACATGTACCACATACTTACTTGATTAAATAGACACGTTTCAGATCAGTACAGCAAACGTGCATTTTTAAGACTTTAAAAATGTGCTGTATAGAAAAGCCATTTTATTCAACTGTTTATAAATACTCACTTTTATAAACACAGTAATTTAATGCACATTTTATGCTTTTTAACAAATTAAAAATCCATGTGGTTTTGATGAGCAGTATTAGTACAACACAGCAACTGATTAATTTTGGGGTGTAAAACAGGAGCAAAATCCAAAATTTTATGGGTTGACATTTTCCATTTTCATTTCATTACCAGCATAGGCCCTGGACCCCCCTGCGACCCTGAACAGGACAAGCAGTTACAGAAGATGGATGGATGGATGGATGGATGGATTTCATTACTGGCATTTTTAGGAGACGACATTCAGGTTTTAATTTCTTATCCAAATTATTGCCACTTACTTTGGCTTAAATTTTACTTTCCCCACAGACACCCCCCCCCACCAATGCCTTTAAATGGTGACATATCACATGGTTTTTGGAAAAGTTTGTTTAAAAAATAATACAGACGCTGCCCAGGTTATGATGGTCCGAGTTACGATATTTTGACTTTACGATGAATAAATGTTTTTCACTCTCAGTACATTATTCAATCAATTACATAAGATATTTAAGTTTATTATAAAATAGGCTTTGTGTTAATGATTTTGCCCAACTTTAGACTAATGTAAGTGTTCTAAGCATGTTTAAGGTAGACTAGGCTAGGCTATGATGCTTGTTAGGTTAGGTGTACTGTATTAAAAATGCATCTTCACCTTACGATATTTTAGCCTTACACTAGCTTTTTCGGAACATAACCCCATCGTAACATGGGGGGAGGCTGTTCTAAGAAAATGATGCCGGTTTAGGTCTTCAGTCCTCTAGTCTGGGGAAAACCGTTTCCTGTACATTCTACTTTTCATGTCTGTTTTTGCTGGGCTTACAGACATCTTTATTTAACAGTGCACACTGGATTTATACACTGAAGTTTCTGCAGTGCTCCAACAGTGAAACAAGCAGTGTTTTCACGGGACAAATGGGTTGATTTCTAGAGAAGTATGTCAAATGTCAGGCTGCCTAACCAGTACAAAGTATGTCAGAACTGCCACCAGACCACATGATGTATATTAAGATAATTACTGTCTACATATTTTGCTAGTGCCACTTTAAAAAGAGTAGACAAAAAGGGAGCTATTTATCTTTTATTTGATTAAAAAAAGAAATACTGTGTCATTGCAACACACAAAGACAGTGTCTTTCTCACCTAGTAAAAAATGCTACAATTACAGTGCATACAATATTCCTTGCAAAATGCGCCAAACAATTTTTTTAAGGCATTCAGAATTTGAGAACACTGGAAAAAAAAAGAATTGCACTGCAAACTGTAGAGCAACAACAGTTCATTTAATAACAAGTTTATTGTTTAGTTCAAAATACTTTTGAATCTTGCCCAGAACTACAGTACATATATTTTTACATGCTAGGAATTATAAATAGACTTTGCCCCCATTGACCCCCCCCCCCATATTTGGATGTTTCCATCGGGTGGCCAGGCATGATGTGAAAGGGCGTTATCTGACCGTGGAGTACATTAAGTGTTGGAGAGGGCACCTTGCTTGCAGTTAAGACTTTGCTGTCCGGATAAAGCACCTTTTGTGATTAAAAGTTTTGAGGAGAATTGCCAGACTCCCTGTCCCACCACCCCTCCCCCAACATGTTCCCGTAGTTTACAAAAATTGGCACTCCTTTTAGAAACTTCACAAAAGAAAATGACAGAAGCAAAAGCAGTGTTGTTTCCCACTGAGTAACTTGGGCCATGTCTCTATATCTGTGTGTTTTCCCGACTCCACAAGAACCTGTCTAGCTACATTAGGAGATGTAAATGTAGCATCAGGAATGGATCAAAGTCATAAGGCATTAGGCTCACCTGGCACGGAGTCATCTATAGGACAGAGAGAATTGAGTGGAATCGCTAGGCTCTCCTGTTTGTAGTACACATAGCTGTGAAAAACTCAAATCCCCCTCTTGGTAAAAGGACTATGAAGTTACATTGTTCCCCCCGAAAAACTGGGTGTTTTTTGGCAAGTGGGAACACAACCTGTCTACCATGTACTGAACATTTTCTCAGGCAACCTTGCCAGGCAACCAAAAAGGGTCCTAATATTTGTCATCCCAAACATACGAAAACACCCCATATTGTAGACAACTAACAAAGAGCACAAAGACCTGTAAGCTAAATAGCTTTCGCAAATTAACAATCATTCTTATTAATTAGGGCCTGACTGCTAAGGAGCAAAGTAATGTAGGTCTTATAAGTATGGATTATCTCCTTAAAACCCTTAAAGTCAATATGGCAAGAACTAGGCTTGCAGAGCTACACTAATAAGCTAGAGGAATCCAATTCGATTGGGCGGTTCTTAAACCAATGGGCACTTTCAAACTGGCACAAACATTACACTCTTCCCACCTCCAAAGAAAAATGTTGGGAAACTGGGAAGTCTTTCTAAGTATATTTTGTTTAGCAAGCAGAATAGCCCAAAATATTTTGGCCAGCTAAATGGGTATGTCCAGTGACATTATAATAGTATGTTAATAGTCTGGCATTTTTACATCTATCTATCCATCCCTCTATTTATACAGTAACTGCTTCTTCAATACAGGGTCATGATGATGAATTTTCGCTTTCTGGGTTGGATCCTTTGAATTTCCACCTCTAGGCATTTCAAACTTTGGTAGTCGGTGTCTTTCACTTCCTGTCCTCCCCTGGAATGTGCCGATTTTCTTTTTAATATTTCAGTTTCTTATATAGCAGCATGTTTGTGTCTTTTTTACGGCCCAGTGATGCATGCGGCAGGTCAGCTGTCCTGTATCCCAGGTCATCAAGAATCCCAAGTCAGAACAACATACAGGCATTGATCTTTCATCTTTTTTTGTGCAAGACGAATAATTTAAAGCGCATGAAACTAAATTATTCTCAGATTCGCCCCCGACTCCGTTTTACAAACGTTAATACCAAAATAATTCCGCTGGCTTTCTTCCCCCAGTACCATCGTAAATCCCCGGACATTACAGCATCTCCTGTTGAAGCGAGTTGTCACGTGCATAACAAGCTATGCAGGAGCACTGTGTACATTGTACAAGACACAGCACAACCACACTAACCTCGTCTGACCCTATGTGACACAACGCACAACCATTAACTTTAGATGTCACCAACATTAGATATCGCTGTTAGTCAATCGGTGCTCCAAAACCTAACAAGGCCTTAAAATACTGGTAATCAACAGCTTATCCTGTTTCATCGTAAACCGCAGAAATGTTAAAACGACAGACTGGTGGCAGCTGCGTTTACAATAAATACAAAGTGTAAATCCAGATCTGACTTCTCCGGGTTTCATTAACTTCCCAGCAGTGTGCTTGCCAGTGTAGAATTTTAAAAAATCCTATTAAGCATTAGGATCAAGAACCATACCTCAACAAGGAGGGCAATAAATTAAAACCCCTCAGTGTTTGGCTGAATAAGACCCACAACACAGGGGGAAAAAAAACAAAGCCAACACAACAACTTGCCAATTTCATTGGGCAGTTTTTTTAAAATAATCTAAGGTATGATGCAATAATTTAATAAATATTTCTGCTTGAGTATGGAATTTAATTTCTCCATTACCGCTTAACCGCAGCTTGGGAAGGTTGGTGCACTGCCCGTGCGACCTCCGGTAACATTAACGCCACGTGGCGGTTTGAAACGTCTGCGTGAAAGGTCTTTTCACACGGCATTGAAGTCCCTGGCCAAAAGTGGGCCGTCCTCACCCCACAGCAGACTGGATATTATGCTGCAATTATGGAGAAATTAAACTGAATTACAGAGAGGTCCAGGTCTGCTTAAAGCTATTATTAATCTTAAGAACTCTGGAAATGGCGGCAGGCCATAATTATAGCTAGACAACAGAAAAGCACCCCGCAAAACTATACTGTAAAAGCCTTTTGTTTCGTCTGTTCTCTAAAGTCAGTTGAGGGGTTTGTGCCCCGCTTCCCGACTTCCACAGGCCCCTAACCACTTCTGTGGCTTCCGTCCCCAGTGCGCTGTACTCGGGCCATGACCTGCTCCCGAGACACTCTCTTGCAGTCCGTCGCCAGCCCCAGGTAGCACATCAAGTCAATGAAGCAGGTGGTCAGATTCAGCTTGCAGCCAAACTCGCTGGTTGCGTAGTCAAACGGGAACGTGTGGTGATAGTTGTGAAATCCCTCCCCTGAAACCAAAGCAAACGATACTTTACACGTCGATCAAATGATGATTAATCCCCCCCCCCCACCCCTCGGGTGACTGTTAACATCAGTTCAAATATTTACTTTCAGATAACAGCTCCCACCATCTCCCTGTAAACAAGATAACGAAAATATTACAGTCTCTCTCTCAACGTATTCATTTACAGATTAAATCCTTCCATCCAATTTCCAACCATAAATGAATTTATTTCAAATGAACTAAAGTATTATATCATTCAGAGGTTTCAGTACAACTGTGGAAGACCAAAATCTTCAGAAAACAAACATGCACTTGAATCATCATCATCATCATCATCTGAATTTGTGTTAAAGCGGTGATGAAACTCCTCCTAGTAACAGGAGTTAGACAAAACCGCATTATCTGATTGGCCAATTTAGCCTTCCGGTCTACTAATTGTCATGAGTAGGCACTACGTCCCCTCCACCAGTGCATATTAATATACTGTGTCAAGTCTGTTGTTGCCCGTTAACCGTAAACTCTGCACACTGAAGCCTATCACCTAGGCAGCCAATCTACACAAAAAGAATTCTAGCCGGAATCAATTTTTTCATAGATATTACATCTGTATGCATCTATATACGTATACATCAACAAATGTTTAAACCCTGTGGCTGGCAGAATGAAGCCACCGTTGGGCACTTGAGCAAGGTTCCTAACCCCAAATGCCCCCAGAACTGTCCGATCCACATTTGTATGTCATTTTGGGCAACAGCATCTGCTGAATAAATAACTGTACTTCAGTGATGTTTGACATTAACCTACTTTAAATTAAAATCGTTTTACAGTCTAATTATCGTTCATCACATGTAACTTATTTCAGAGAATTTTCCACAGACAAATGTAAGGATGGGTCAGGGGTTAAAGCCATTGTTCAAGGGCTGGGTGGTGAAATCATTACTCTGTCAGCTAAGGGATGTGAAACCATGACCTTCTACAAGTGAGCACAGATCCCTAAGCCTCTGACACAGATTAATAAATCATTGCAAAATTAGGTTTTAGGCTGCAGGTTGTCCGCCACCCTATACTGGATGCATGACATCTTTATAAATACTCAAAAACTAATATGCACTAAGAATGTTACGGTGTTGGTCATAGACACAACATAGTGCTGTATTCAGTTTACATTTAAGTGTCCTTCAGCTTACTGAAATTCCTGGAAATCTACAACAAGCTGGTATATAAACCCTGACAGCTGCATATGTATACACATTTACTACGAGTATTGCTCAACAGCCTTATGTGAACAGGTCAGTACATATCCAGCTTTCCCTGAAACTGATACACTGGATTTTCTCCTATTTTACTCCTTCAGGAATTTTCGCTCTAAAAGGCTTCGCGACGCCCAGCATAGTACGGTGAATGCAAGCGGCCGGGCGCCCAACGTACTCCTCCTTACCGATGGCACTGAAAGCCACGAACGTGTTCTCCCTGGGGTTGATGTCCTGGTCGTACGGCCGGTTGCCCCACATGTGCGCAGCACTGTTCACCAGCCAGGTGGCATTCAGCACCAGCGTGTATCGGAGCAGCCCTGGAATGAAGTAGGCCAGCCACAGAGACTCCCCCCACAGGTACCAAGGCACCATCGTGGGGATGAAGAAGCACATCAGCAGGATGGAGGGTTTGTAGTACCTGCCGAAAGAATTAAGTGATCCTTGGGGCCGTCCGGTATTTTCTACCATTTCGCATTTTGCCATTAAACTATGGCTCTGGATGGAGTTTTTGGACTAAACAGATGGTAAACTGTCAGAAAAAAGTACCAATTACTTGTCTTTGAGGCTGTACCCTCAAGGGTCTGCCAACTGTATCTTAGCTGTAGGTGAATGTACCTTTTAAGGTACAAAGTGGACTTTGAATAACATTTTTGTACCATTGTGGGGACAATGATGTTGTTTGTACCTTGGGGATGTTCCTCAGAGTCCTTTTCTGTACCTTAAATTAGACTACAAGGTACATTTACCTACAGCTAGCGTACAATTGCAGACCCTTGAGGGTATAGCCCCAGTGACAAGTAAAGGTACAGATTGATATTCCTTTTCTGACAGTGTGTATCGGGACCACAGGAGGATGCTGGGAGAGAGTACGCAAGCTCCAAACACACAGGGTGGGATTCGAAGCTGCAACCGTGGAGACCAGATGCAAAAACACTGCCCCAGCCACCTGCATCTCTTATGAGAGGAATAAATGTGACTGGACAGCAACTGGGAGGAAATGCTCACTTTCTCTGGAACATGACGACCCGGTCCTGCTTGAGGTCACTCAGCTCCAGTCTCTGTCCCTTCTCAATGACATCTGGGTGTTTGCGTACCAGCAGCCACCCAATGTGAGCAAAGAAGAAGCCGCGGACGGCGTTGTGGGGGTCGGCGTCCGTCTCAGAGTACTTGTGGTGAACTCTGTGGTCCCGGGCCCACTCATATATATCATTCTGCGTGGACAGCCCAGAGCCAGAGAATCAGAGTGACATAGTGGCATGCACTGGGGTCCCCTCAAAGAGTCACACTGTTACAAACAGTTAGAGGTACGGCAGTAAAACCATGATTATCTCTCCCTCTTAATTCCACACCACTAGGAATAATACTTTAAGTGGAGATACCCAATAAACTGTGACTGACAAGTCATTTGGCTCAGCGCCAGTAAAATGGAAGATATGCAAAGGCAAATAGCTACAGTCATCCTTCATATTGATGGCTTATCAGACTTAAATTTCCCCTAACTAAAAACACCAAGAATAGGTGGTGAACATGGGCATCATTAGGTCAAATCACTCAGGGCTATAACCCCGAGAATTTTAGCCCCGATGCCAATCTTCCTTCAAAAAAGAAAAAAGTCAAGCCCCAGGTAAACTTGACTTAGACCCTGATCTTTTCAATAGCTATAAACTCCCCTGGTGGTGAGTGAGCAAGGGGCACTGACTGTACAGACACAAATGATGCAGGATTTACCTGAAAGGCCATAGAATTGGCAACGGCCAGGAAGATCCGGAGGGGTAACGATGCCTTGTAGGACCTGTGGCTCCACAGCCGGTGAGCACCGGCTGTCACTCCCAGTGCACTTATCAGGAAGCAGAGCATGGCTGTAAGGTGGAGGGAAAACGAGGGAATGTGCTCAGTGGAGGCACCTCATCCTGCTCTATGCCCATTTGTTTTCCTGAATCGCGTAGTCTGTGTATCTCCTTTCACCACAAACCGTTCCGTTCCAAAAAAACTGCTGGATGCCTCCGCGACTGGTGACGACTTCCAAAAATGTGCAAATTCGGGAAAACAAACCAGGCTCAAACACTGGAAGACGGACACAGTTGCCGACTGAACCGAGCAGACAATGGGATGTTTATTGCATATCCAATTGTGCATTGTTCTCCAGAAGGAGTGCTATGCAGTTTCAGCACTGGGGAAAAACAGTCTCAATGGCTAATTTTTTAAACAATTTTCTTAAATATAGGAACATGGATAATTTTCTTACTGCAATCCATTATATGTATAGTACACATAACCATGTAAAAATAGTCTTAATACAGCGGCTTAAAAAACTATTTTATTTCTATTGCATATAGCCATGCAAATCATTTTAACTCAGATTAACTAATTAGCATTAATAACAGATTAATAAATGGCATCAGCCAAGCAGGAAACGAGGCCTATTCATTTCATAATTCAATGCATGAAATCATCACTTTGATACATGACTTTGACTGTAATTCTGATCCATGATTCATTATCACGGCCAGGTTCAATCAGTCAAGCTGCTCATACGCAGCATATAACAGGCTTACAAGTGACCCGGGCACGTTGTCCCATACCCATCCTCCGTGAAAATTAACTACGCCACACCAGTCATCCCAATAGCCATTTTGTATAAGGGGATGACATGATGTCGATTTTTAAGGGAAATTAAAGTGCAGCAGACACTATACTTACACCACGCCAAGGTCAAAACTGAGGCGGATGGGAGCATGTAGAAGCCGTACAAGGCTCCCAAATGCAATAAAGTCATCAAGATGACGTTTCTCCATACGATCTGCCTCGGCGGTTTTGGACCGTCTCTTTCCCGGTAAGTGTCGTCGAAAACGTCCTCGGCTAGCGGTGCCTCCGCAGCCACCTCTGCTCCGCCGCCCGCGGCAGCTGCGGCTCCCTCGCTGTGCGTCTCACGCATTTTATTTCGGCTGTAAAACCTTCGCCGGAGTGACAGCAGACATTTTGTTATTTGCCAGAAAATGCACGTACCTGCACGAATAAAGCGAGAGCCTTGCATCCGCATTTCCACTTCCGAAAACACCCTCAGAGGCTTTTTCAGTTATAATCATTTTGTGTTTTATCACTTGAAACCGCATCAAATGTACCAATGTGAAATACAGCGATATAGGAACACAACACTATTCCTATTTTTTTTATCCATAGAATCTTACCTGATGCGGGGAAATGCGGGTCCAACGAATGTCTGCAGACACTAGAGAAAAAATGGTTAACTGTATCAGTAAATGATAATAGGCAGAACAACAAGAGAATAGCTGTTATTACTGAGAAGGCGCAGCGCTCTCGGTGGACAGCAGCGTTGCCGTTGTACCTAAGGCTCTGATGTCGTTTTGGTAATGACGTTATAAGAGCTGCAATTGGCTGAACGGAGCTTGATGCCACCTGACTCCCAGATGCTCATTGGTCCACTTATATCTGCTGTTCACATTTTAACTCTCTTATTCATTTACAGCCAAATTTTGCTTTTAGTAATAGTCAACTACTACTGTACAGTCACACATTTATTTTATGAATATTGAAACGCAAGCAGTCATTTTGAGCATGAGTAATTTTAATTCACTGCGTGTCAATGTCCAGGAGTAACCCAGCTGAATTAGGTCATGGTATTTCTTCTCAATGCTGAAGAAAGGAGTGTGATTCTGAGTGTGGAGTATTAAAACGCTCGTTCGGATTTAGCTGTGAAAGTATTATGTTTACGTGACGATAGCTGTTTCGCTTTAATTGTAAGCCTACATGTCGCAAAAACAAGGTATCATACTAGAGTAACAAAAAAACGTGCCAGTGGTATTTTCTGTCTCAGAATTTATAACATGATCTTAAATAATCCTTTAGTCAAAAACATATGAGACAATTCACCACCTATGAGGCACTACAACTGTAATACAGATTATACTCCCAAGTGCTTGGGAAATTTAATAGGATGGTGTAGAATTTCTCACCATATTTTTAAACAAAACGTCTTATGAACATGTCTCTTCAACAGTTTATTTTTCTTTATAGATTATAAGCGATGCATATCGATTGTGGTTTTAATATGAATTATAAAATTCAGACAGCCACCAACAAGCCGAATACTGATTCATGTGAATGAGCTTGTAGACCTTTGTGATTAGGCTGTCTTCATGAGATCTTAAATACAGATGATGTCATTGTTCAAAGTAAATATATTAGATATTGATATGGATATTCTATATAATCCTATTAATTAAACAGGCAGTTTTGAGGCGTGGTTAAGAGAAAGGCGAGTGTGACTCTTAAGCCAAAGCCATAGTCACAGATTTTTATTCCTGTATTTCGTACTGTATGTAACATAACTGGCATTTGACAATAATTAGTTAATGTTTATGATCAGTCATCTTCAACAATTACATTGAAAGTATTTAGAGTGACTCCAGACTACCATTTCGCACTGCTGTGTGCCAAAAGCAGGCTATTATGCAACATGTCATTACAGTATCCCGTCAGCTCTTTTACTGCCATTATCATGTCATAAAACTTTATTCGACGTTTTTAAGTGCCTGCCGCATTTTTGTCTGTTTTTCCTAGGAAATTGCCTGTGTAGGCATATCATCGTTACCCTACCCCTTCTAATTTAGTAGTTTTATTCAATTATTCATCAGCGTAACTAAAGTGATGAAACAGGTCAACGTCGGCTGTACCGATAATCAATGGACTTCTCAACATATATCCCTGCCACATTCGTTTTTATTGCAGTTACATTTATTGTAACATTAATTGCAGCAAAACAGTAGGCAACACTATTGCATTCATGGTTGGGAGCTCAAATCCCATCTCCGCGGGTTTGGAGTTCACTTGCTTTCCTCCTGCAGACCAGAGACATGCGGATAGGCAATTCGGTGTGTCTGAATTGCACACAGCTTCTGAATGTATGCCATATCAAGGGATAGCTTATTTATATTTGGTATATGGTATCTTAAGAAAAGTACCTAGTCGGTTATATCTAAAATTGCGATGGATTTTTTCGTTTAATACGCGAACACGGCGTTCATTGTACATGAAATTTGACCTGTGGTGCCATCTAGTGGAAGAGTCCTCTAAGACTTCTGCTGCTTGATTTTCCATTGCATTTATATGTTTTGTGATTCTAACAATAATCTTAGTGTCATTTGAGTATATAAAATGCCTAATTAACACTGTGATTTATTTTATTTACTGCGATTTATTACCATCTAATAACTACCCCCTTCATTGATTCTTGTTCCAAAGTATACGACTTATACTCACTTGTCTAGTAGTGAAAAATAACTTCCCAAACTTCCTAAATTAATTTATGACTGATTGGCCCATTTTTGTTAGTCAAAATATTGACGTGAGAGAAAAGAAATTTATATTGCTATACAATTCGCGATCCTGACCAGGATAATCGGTTGGAAGACGGATGGATTGGGGGATGATGCATTATAGTCGAAGCTCTTTTAAAACTTATTAGCGCTTATCTTTATTGAAATGCACATTGAAAATGGTCACGTTAACCATATAATACACAAAAAATATGGTTTCCTGTAGTAATATGTATAAATTTACGTCACAAACGGACTGTCGAAGCGCGTATAACGAGAGCCATCTAGCGTTTATTATTCGTAATACACATATAACAACTTTATACACTACTGTACTTTAGTTTCAGCTGTAGTAAAATTATTGATTGGTGCAGATCTCTAAAATTGTAATTTGTATTCTATTGTTATGCCGTAAGTCAATAATGAGACAAATATTGCTTTTAGTACCGCATTATACATTTTATTGATTGATTTATTAAGCAATACTACGTATTTATCAAAAATGGCATACAATTGAGAAGTTAGGGCCAGCCAGTTTGTGGAGCAGCTGGGGTTTGATGGCCTTGTTTATGGGTCCAATGGTGGTTGGAACCTATTTTCAAAAGGTCTCTGCAGGAAACATATAAGTATGATTGAAATATAATTTGAATGGTTGAATAATGATTGGCAGTTCAAGTTAGTGTTGGTGGTGATGACGTCGAGGTCATAACTTTTTCCTCCCTAAACAATCATCAATAATAAAGGAAGCAGCAGTCAGGAAATACATCGCAGACAGAGACTTGGCATCAATAAAAGGCAAAAGTATTGACATTTATCTTATTCAGAATATTGTAATTTAAGTGATTCTTCATAGCTGGAACAGCTGGACAATGAAGAAGGACAACAGGAAGCATCGATGCCTTTCACTCTTAGTGCTTTCCGTTTAGACTGCAAAGAAAACAATCAAGCGAATTTTCTTTTTTTTAAGATATACCTTAATGGAAAAATGCCTTCTAAGTCTGAGTTTAATATTGCAATTGGCGCTTATTACCTCGCTTTACACTTTGTTGCCTATCACGTACACTTCTAACATATCGAACTTATTTTAGGCATCACATTACATTTTCTGGGCCATATATTGTCCTGCACGCCGGAGATAAACTGTCAATCACTGAATTCACACATACTGCGCTCTGTCTCTCTCAGGCATCCATCCTTAGTACTTACTGGAATTCAATGGCGGCTAGGGGGCGCCAGACGCGCTGCGTAGAGCATGCGGCGATACGTGACGGCTTGGCGTTACGTGACGTCATCCACGAGCGCCGCGGCGCGACGTAAGCACTCAGCAGGTCCGCGATGGAGGTAAACAGAGACGAGGCGAAGCGTTGTGTTGAGATTGCTGTGGCGGCGCTCAGAAACAAGCAAGCGGACAAAGCCGTGAGGTTTTTGGAAAAGGCACAAAGGCTGTTTCCGACTGACGAGGCGAAGGGTAAGACGCCAAGGCTTTTTACTACAGCTGTCAAGCCTGGCCGCAAAGTCATGGCTTAATCCTGGGTGAGATTCAGGGCCCTAACTCCAGACCTTAAGAAATTGAAAATTACATTATTTGCGAGTTAGCTGGACAGACCCCGTTTTAGAGGAGGGGATTGTAGATGTAAATAAAACTCTACCGCGACTCACGGGGTTTGTACTTGTCAACGTTGGTATGAACTCAGCGTTGACTTCCTCTTTGACAGTTCATCTGTTCATTCTGGGTTCATTTTATGTGGCATGCAGCTTTTTCCTTTGCAAGTGATCAGCCATGTGCATTGCTTGATTTCTTTATGCTGAGTTCGCTGGTGAGCAGGACCTGTTGTCAGTGTTTCACCTTAAGTAGTCGCTAGGTAGGCAGCTGCCTGGTTGCCAAGGTTGGTGTTACTGGAGGTGTTGTTCCTGATGATTAAATAATAACTACCGCTATTGCTTAAATCCATAAAAATGACTGTTATATGTTTAAGGTATTATATGTATCAATAGTTTTTATGAACCCTTTGCTGTGACAGACTCTGTTAGCCTGACAGGAGATAATACTTTAAAGTATAGGTTGTGAAGAACAACAAAAGACAATAATTTAATCTCACATGTGAAGCACTTTGAGCTGCATCCCTTGTATGAAAAGTGCTATATAAACGTTTCTTCTTCTTCTTCTTCTTCTTCTTCTTCTTATTATTATTATTATTATTATTATTATTATTATTATTATTATTATTATACAATCATTACAGTCTCATTAGCTGATTTTTTAAATCTGGTTTAACATTTTTTTTTAATATACTTTTATTACTTCTGGTTTCTATCAGAGGGATAACAATGGAGACCTATCCCAAAAAACCAAGAGCAACAACGGAAAGAGACTGAGAGTCTGACAGATACACACACAAAGGGCAGCTTGCAGGTGCCAGGTCACTTGAACTGGATGTCTTTGGTTCTTGGGTAGAGCAGGGTTTTCTAATCTGGTCCTCAGGAACCTGCAGGCAGTCCATGTTATTCAGGAGCTGGGAGGGAGCAAAAATGTGGACCGGCTGTGTATCCCCTATGGCTGTGTTATGAAACAATGGGGTTGAGTATGCATTACAAACCCTTACAAGCACGGGGATGTGGCACAGGTCAATGTTGGTGCTTTCTGGTGAGGGTGCTATCTGCTAACAGGGGCCTGGGGTGGGGGATGGGGGGTGTAATTTGGCTTCATTCGTTCCCCCAATAAATAGACCTTTGTATTTAAATTATTAAGCTGTGTCCCCCACAATATCAAATTCTCACCTACACCATTGTCTGTTAATTATTTCACTTAATTAACATTACTTAATCTAATGCAATAAATCTCACATTTCACAGAACAATAGCTGTTCAAATTCAGTTTCTTCCTATTTGATAAAATCATTATGAGGTTTCATGTTTATCTTGCAATGCAAATCGGAATAGTGAGAACCAGTATGCGGGATATTTAATGGATTCTTCATCTTTTAACAGTATGGTATTAGTCATTATATTTGGGCTTACCTGTGAAATATGGTGCTTTAAAACTAGAAGGTTTTGATTTTTAAGGTAAAGATGTGTTGACTACTTGAGATTCATGGACACATGTGGCTCTTGTGGTGCGTTCTTTCCTCTGTCGTCTTCTGTGGCGTGGTTTTGCATCGCCTGGTCGTGCTTGGAGTGATTCTGCAGTTCTGTAATCCCCTTCAACTTGTGGATGTTCTTTTATCCAAGTGCGTTTTCACTTCGCTTTACTTCTGCCATCTGTTATGTTATCCGTATCCCTTAAACAGACAGCATGTTGTCCTTCTGTGCTAATATTAGTGTCTCGCATAAATAGCCATGCTGTACACACGGCACTTATCTATCAAAGCTCTTTTGTGCTTTGCTTAACGGACATATTTATTTGTCAAATAAAGATGGTCTTCTTGAGTTTCCTGATTGGTTGTGATAATTCAGTCTCCTTTCACGCTTCTGTTACCCTTTCTAAGACTGCTATCTATCCAGTGTGGTTGACGTAAAAATAAAGCTTTTCCTGGAATTTGTCATCGTGGACTGTTGGTGAGCTTTAATAAGACATGCAATATTTCACCCACAGATAATATTTCTTTGTGAATATTTAAATAGAACACTCCATGGGTAATTCCAGCCAAAAATAACACTGCTACCACATCCTTAGTTGTAATATGTGCAGAAAACCACCCCCGTGTATTTACAGCTACATGCCTTTCTAAATCTAACAATGTGGCAGAAAGTAATTCTGCTTTTGGGACAAATCTTAAGGTTTCTTTTTCACGAGCCTCTCTTTTTAGACGTGGCTGGTGTTGCGTTTTTTATCCCCTGTACATTTTACTGCACTCTACCAAAAATGCAAACAATTTTGCTTTTTCAAGCTCGGTTTTTAATATACCTAGACCACACATAAATTAAACAAATGCCAGGTCTGTTGTTTATTACTGGCCGTTTATTATTGTCAACTTTGTTCAAATAGCCTTTTTCAGATTTGACATGTCCTCCAATCTGTGCCGTTTTCCAGCTCTGTTGGAGTCCATCACAAAGAACGGGCAGCCATGCAAGGCGGAGAGTACGTCAGGAAGCACTGATGGCCCAGGTCCCCGGCACCGGAGAAACAGGCCAGACAGCGGCACGGCCCCTGAGGAGAGAGCCACAGACTCTGCCAAATCCTACAGCCCAGATCAGTTGGAGGCTGTCAAAAGGTTTCTATGCTTCTGCATCTCTGCTTTGTAAATTCATCGGAAGCGTCTGTGATACCCCTTCCCTGCCAAATACACTAAAATACACACGTGTAGTACATGCACATATGAATAGCAGCACCATCACAACAATGAACCGGAATTTCTGTAATATTCCAAAGAATTCTCTCCATATGGTAAGAAGCTGACTTTGACAATACCTAATAATAACAATAAAACATGGGTATAATCTGACAATGTACAGTGTAACAGGGGTGACTTTCCAGACATGTCAGACAGCTAGCTAGGCTATGCTAATTGCTGGTAGATGGGCAACCCATTTTGACGATTATTAATTAGTGATATGTGAGTGTAGATTCTCTTTCAAGCGCTGTACAGGCATACCTCAGGTTACGAACGAGATCCCTTCCCAAAGTCAAATTTGTAGGTAAGTTGGAAAAATTACAGTAAATTACAAATTAATAGTAATTATACAGTAACGATAAAAGTAACAACATACTGTACTGTACCTCGAGCCAACGAACCGCTGAAGCCACACAATGTCTTCACGAGCGTCACGAAGTAGTTTTTGCATTCGTTATTACAAAGCACTGTATTTACCCTGGATTTTAATTGTAATAGGCTTTATGGCAGTCCATTCATAAGTACGAGTTGTCTGTAAGTCTTATGTTCTTAACACAGGGACTGCCTGCATTATCCTAATGCACCTGAGTAATACATACACGTATGAATATCATTACCATTAAAACAATGAGCTAGAAATTTCCGGAACATTCTAGAAGAATGCTGTCTATATGGTAACTAGGAGCTGACAAACTTGTACCTAATAATAATGACATTATGGGTATAATCTGAAACACAGTCAATAATGTAGTCTCGGATCAAACTGACAGAACTGAAACTGGATTATTGTTGTGAGTAATAGGATTCTTTGTGGAGCGCTGTATTATCTTGGGTTAGCCTTAAACACTGACCTACATTGGGGCTTCCATGTCTAAATTGCCCATATACCAGCAAGTAGCATAGCCTAGCTAGCTGTCTGACATGTCCGAAAAGTCAGCCCCATTACATTGACAGTAAAGAGATTCTCTTCTGTTCTTCGTCAGCCAAAAGGCTACACGCCACAGGTAATATCAGCGGCCTGCTTCCCCACGGCGCCCCACATGCTCTCCACAAAGGGGCTTTCAGACGTTGCCTTTTATCTTATCAGGCAAACATGCCTCCCAAGCATTAGTGTGGGACGGGGCCAGCCGGCCCCAGCAGGCTTCTCTGCGGCCAGTCCGGATGTCAGGCAGGTCCGAGTGCCTGATAATCACATCTACAATTAACCGACACTTTGGATAACCGTAGCAGCTTCAAACCAGAGTGCTTAGCAGCCGTACTCACTGTCACTGAAACAGAATCCTGGTCTGGAATTTTACTCTCTGGAGCTGAATTACCCACCTCTGTAATTAGGTATAAAGACTCACATTCACAGAGTACTCACCTGGTTGGTTGAGGCAAAATCCTGGTCTGGATTTGTACTTTGTGGACCTGAACTTTCGACTTCTGTCCACGTGTCCTAATGTCTGCCTGGTTTGCCTTGCAGGATAAAGCAATGTAAAGACTATTATGAGATCCTGGGGGTGAACAAAGATGCCACTGAGGACGATCTTAAAAAGGCTTACAGAAAACTGGCGTTGAAATTTCACCCAGACAAAAACCATGCCCCCGGTGCCACTGAGGCCTTTAAAGGTAGCATGTCAAATTTATTTTTTGGCCATAATAATTTTCGCCACTAGGTGGGAGTATTGAGTCAGTTGACCTGCTCTGCTTTGGTGTGCGATGACCCTGCTGTACATTGCATTGTTCTTTGTGTCTTAAAAATATATTTCACTGTCCTCTTTTCTCCTGCCATGGGGCAATGTACATAAAAACTGTTTTGCACACGATATTTCATGTCTTCTCACAGCTATCGGAAATGCCTACGCCGTCCTCAGTAACGCTGAAAAGCGGAAGCACTACGACCAGTTCGGCGGCGAGAAAGCGCACCCGTCCAGACAGGGCCACGCCAATGAGGAGTTTGAGGCAGACATTTCGCCCGAAGATCTATTCAACATGTTCTTCGGGGGTGGCTTCCCATCAAGTAAGTCTGTCTTCACCCCCTGGCTCTCTCTCGCCATTGGGCAGATGGGATAAGGACTGCATTTACCCCTGTACTTAGTTTCCTTATTTTCAGTTCTGCTGAAACATAAATAATCTTGTATACTGGTCCTTTGTAACATTCTGTCACCTGTATTTTGTGCCTGATTAACGACGCTTTCGTGGAGGTTTCCCCATTACGGTGAATTCGGTAACTTTGCCAGCCTTCTGAAGAGTTCGACACGCTGTTTTTCATGTCGGAAGGCAACGTCCACGTTTACAGCAATGGCAGGATGCGGTACGCCTACCAACAGCGGCCTGAGCGCCGGGAGCAGCAGAGGGATGTAAGGCAAACACGTCTGACGTTTCTTGAGCTGTTGGGGTGGGTTTGTACCGGCAGTGCTGATGGGCCCGTGTTCCCTACAGGGGGGCCTGGCCCTGTTCGTCCAGCTGATGCCCATCCTCATCCTGGTGGTGGTCTCGGCCGTCAGTCAGATGATGGTGTCCAGCCCGCCCTACAGCCTCAGCCTTAGGCCGTGAGTGTCCCCACATGTATCTATAAGCCCCCAAGAGCATATCAGAAGGCTCTGAAGCACTGACACTGTGTCCGATGCTGCATTACCTTTACTATTTCATTATCTCGTTATCTCATTGTCCATCCATCCATCCATCCATCCAGTTTCTATACCCACAAAAGTGTACATGTACATTTTCACCTTCCCTGCAGCGCTGAAATTATTTGAAGTATATTTGTATTATTCAAATTTCAGCTCCTTCAGCCATTGAGTCCTGGAAGTGAATCAGTCTAAGGCTCTGCTTTGAAGTTTATGTGGGCTGTAATTTTTTGTATTAATAATGATAATGATAATTATTTTTATGATTGCCTTTTCGTATGGTTTGACATAAGAGTAAATGGCCAAAACAGCGAGCAGAGGACTTATACCTTCACTGGTATACAGATGGTCAGCATGATCCATTCTCTGTTAAAGATGACACACGTGATGCAATTCAGCCGAGTAATCTTTCGTAAATAGATGCATGTTATTACATCATGTCAGATAGCCGGTTCAATCATTAGCTAATCCAGTTTCCATTTCGGTGGCGTTTTTGCATCATATGCATGACAAACAGGGAGTAAGGTTGAACTATTTATTCGTCCCGGTTCTTTTTAGCTGAATTTTGTGACATCCCCTCTGTCTTTCTGCTGATCAGCCTCTTGGCACTGGGTAGTACAGCGCCTAGCTTAACTTTGATGTTACATAACAACGCGCCTGTCACATCCAGGGTACCTCTGAGTCATTGCCTTTTGTGGATGTCTGATTTCTGTCTACGGCCATTTTAATGCAGATGCCATGTTCTGTGTTGCACATCTGAATGTCCGTAGTTATTTGGAGCCTATTTCGGATTCTCAGGTTAATTGCATTGAAGAGAAGAAAACACTAATCGTTTTTGAATTGATCATTAAAACTGTCTTATTGTCATTTGATGTTTTACGGCAGTGTTTCCCAATCCGTTCTTCGGGAGCCTGCGGACAAGCCACATTTTTGCTCCCGGAAGTGAGCTGGGAGGGAGCAAAAACGTGGACCGGCTGTGGAGCTCGAGGACTGGGTCAGGAAACACTGTTTTACAGTGTTTGAATGGACTGAAGCTCTAGTTGATGCACCTTTACCTTTCTGTCCCCGCGCAGGTCTTCAGGTCACATTCATAAACGGCTGACGGAGACTCTGAGGGTGCCTTACTATGTGGGAGACCACTTCACCAAGGAATACAGCGGCGTGAACCTGAAGAACGTGGAGAGGAATGTAGAGGATGACTACATCTCTAACCTCAGAAACAATTGCTGGAAGGAGAAACAGCACAGTACGTTCTTCCAAAACTCATTCTGGGAAGCAGATCTGGAGCCTTTTAACTTTCCCCCTTTCCGCGATGAATTAATAAAACATTGATCGGTGTTTTAGGTGACCTTTCATCAGACATCAATATCCATCTCCAGTTAAATGCCTGACTGGATAGTTCAGCATCTTAGGGGTTTTTACTGTAGGTCCACATATACAAAAGAAAAGAATTTAAGTGATGATAATTTATTATTATGTTTTTCTGTCCAGTTCAAAGACATGCATTACAGCAGCTGACATTATTAGAATCGTACCCCAGCCATGCCTTTGAGTTACAAGCTGTGATCTGATCAGCCTTGGCTCCTGCCTCCTTTGAGCATTCTGGTTTCTGTGTGAAATTGTACCTCTGGTTATTTTCTCCTCTCAGTTTCTCCCTGCATTCCTCCCGATTCCCACCTGCTCTGCTGCCCTGACTCCTCAGCAGATTCTACATTCACACACACTCTGACGCATGCTAACACGACTCGCACCAGTGCCGTACTGTACTGACACCGGTCAAAGGTCACATGTGTCTTTGCTGCTCATTTTCTTTAGCAGTCCATACATGTCGTGTCTTGAGTGTTACGGTAATGGTCCGCTCGGGTAAATGCGATTCCTGCGTTATCTCAGCCTGATTTCTCTGACCTTGATAACTGCTCTTGTCATACTGACTTTGCGCTACGATCTGTTTGCACAGCAATCAGAATCGTTTGTCTAAAGATGACAGCTCTCTCTTTGCATTGCAGAGGAGGGCTTGCTGTATCGAGCTCGGTACTTTGGCGACAGCGACCTATACCAGAGGGCTCAGAAGATGGGGACCCCAAGTTGCTCCAGGCTGTCTGAAATCCAGACCATGTTACATGGTTAAAAAAAAAAAACACTCACCCCTTGCCACAAAACATAGGTGCGCCAAAATTGGCCAAACTCCACCTCACCCTGTAAATGCCCTTCAAGACTGTGAGAGGCAGTGAACGTTTTATTCCAGTCAACATTGTAGCGGTCGCTTTAGTGTAACATATGTTGTCAATTTTTATTTCCCTCATGAAATGTTTTTCATTTATTGATTTCATTGTTGCTGTTTTTATGAAATATTATTATTATTATTATTATTATTATTGTATTATTATTAAACAAATAACACTAAGCTGCTGGGTCTCCTTCTGAGCCCCAGAGAAGATAAATCCACAGGTTTTTTTTCCGTTCTGTTAGCACAGTGTGCTGGAATATAGCCAAAATCCGGGGATCCTCCCCTAATTTCCTCATCTCCTGAAAAATTTACAGAAGCCAGAATATGCTGTGATTATTTGCATCACCCCAGAAAGGGGGGGCTCGTGGAGAATTGCCATACGATCTTTGGCATGATGAGTTTAACGCTGCAGTCTGTTGCCTCTACTGAAAAGCATGCCATAATCATGCTTTGACCAACCCAGGGAAAAGTAACTCATTCTGTTGGAAATACTTATTACTCTCTAAATAATACTCAGATACTCTGATTCGCTGCTTGTCCCCTAATTATCCTGGTTATTGTCACCTATACTGAGTTACAAAGTACCAACATCTTTCATGCCATTACTCTTGCTTTAAGTGCTTTCGAAGTATTTGAGAAGAGTAGGGGCGCATTTCGAATCGCGGTCAGGGGCGTGTGTGTGTGTAGTCTGTGTCCGTAAAACATCGATAAGTGGGGGGTGGATGGCTGCTTGGTTGAACGCTCCGCTTCTGCAGATGATGAATAACTTTTTTTCCTGGCTTGAGGAGTCAGTGAGCCTCGGAATTTTCCGAGCAGAGAAAGTTTGGAGCGCCGAGCAGTTTCTGCATCTGGAAGTAATTTATTACGCTGTGAGAATCTGTCTTTGATTGGAAATTAATTCTGTGAAAGAAAACTGCATTTTTCCTTACTTTAGTCCGTTTTATTGTGAAAAAAGAAACTCAGTGCCTGTTTTTAGTCAGTTAAGCCGGTGGTTGATGTTTTATACATGTTTAACTTAACTATGCAGGGATACAGTGTAATTATTTAGCATAGTTTTGTGTATCACGAAATTCTTGGAGGCTTTTGCTTAACAGCTTTACTCTCGAATGTAAATGATTGCGTCACTGAAAAGAAACTATTTTAAAATAGGATAATTAAAATGTATTTTAATTTAAGATCATTAAACAATTCCCAAAACAACCCACACTTTTTCTTCACTGCTTCTTCGGATATGCATTTCCACAAACGGTGACTAATAAATAAAATGCACGTTTCACACTATTTGTCATGATTTTTGTGGGAGAAGGGAGTTGGCTGAAATGATCCATTCAATTAAAATACAGGCTCTTGCGAAAGCACAGGCCCGTCTGCAAATACGCGCGTACGCTTGGCAGCCCGACTTGGTTATTGGTTAGCCGAATGGTTATTTACGCACTATGGCTCTAGGACTACAGCTAAAAGAAAAAGGTAAGGAAATTTATGCACCCGGATAAAAAAAATAAAAAATTGTCGTATGCAGCGACGTCGCTTAAGTTTCATGTGTCTGTACCCCATGGTCCGCGGAACACTTCTGAACAAGAGGTGCTATAGAAGGCACGTAGTTTACTTTTTTTTAAAAAGCAAACGATTTAACCTTTTAGTATAAAAAAAAGTGATACAAGTCAGGCTTTTATTAACAGTATTACCGCTTTACATTAAATTATTTGTAGGATTTCTTTTCGTGATTATCGCTGCATTTGGGATATGCCTCCCAAAGTTACCACGGTCTGAGAGGGTGCTTCACTAGCATGCAGTTTTAATGTGTGATTGTGCTATGCGGCTTAGAGTGTGGCGGCTGTTTAACTTGTGTCCGAAGCGCTGCGTTTCCCCTGATCAGGGATCGAAGAGAGTCAAGACGTGAGTTTATCGGCGTGCAAACGATCTGGGAGCGCATCATAGGACTGAATGACAGGCAAGGATTTCACATAGGAAAGAAAACCACTCACAAAATTTAGAAAAACAATATATTTATTGGTCGCCTATAATTACTTTTATTAAAGTATAAAACAGTGCAATGTGAATATTTGAACAAATAAATTAAGAGGCACGGGTGAACAATTCATAGGAAAATGGAAAAAAAAAAGTTCCCAAAATATTAGCCTATAGTGAACATAAACTGACCAGGCAAGAAACTTCTAGACTGGTCCAGTCTGTAGAACAATGGTTCACCTTACAGTACAAAAGTTTTTTAAAAAATTAAAATGTTACAGCACAAATTAAAATGAACAATTCTCACATTTGAATACTGCTAATGTCACCATTTGACTATGCTGCCATGGTCTTCATACCGAGGTAGACTGTCTAGAGCGTTACAAGAAGCACCGGTTTCATTGCACTCCGTTAGCCGTGAGCCCTACCCCAGTATAGAGAGGTGCCACAAAGCATTATCTAAGCACCAGGCCACCTTCTTCCCTTTGCCTAAAGCTGGAGTTTTTCCACAAGACAACCGAAATCCAAGAGCAACTGTCCATTGACAACTGACACTGGTATATAAAGTGTGAGCAGTCGAATTGCTTATGATCAAAACCGCGCGTAAACTCGACTTCATGCGAGCCGCGCGATCGCGTCAGACAGCTAGATGTGCATTGTCCGTCATCGTAGTTGATCTACTGGCAACCCCCCCCCATCCAAAGCTCAAGTGTCTTCTGACTTCAACATTCTTCGATGAGGAGCTCTTCAGAGCTGTACAGTTTCTTCTTAATCACCCGAAAGCCAGTGCTCAGTCTAAGGGCATGTCTTACAGTTGGGGCGGAGGGTGATTTAGCTGCAAACAGTCCCTGAATCTTTGGCCACAGCCCCCCACAGTCCAGCCTGAGTACTAAAGTGAGCTGGAAGGTTGGGACAAGGCAAGGGTCCACAGCTATCTGCTCCACACTCTGGCAAACGTCTTGCTGCTCAACGCAGAGGTCAATGAGCGCCCCCCGGAGGCCACAAGGCTCACTGGCCGCTAAGTGCAGGAGCTCTTGACCAATGTGCTCCAGAAGCTGATCGGGGATGAGAAGTTTCGTGCACCTCAGAGCATTGTCTTTAGCGTCCATTAGACTACAGGCGATAAGTTCCACGACCTCTTTGCAAAGTGTTTCTTCCACGGGGTCGTAAAAGAGATCACATTCATCGCAGGAGGAGACGTCAGACAAGAGCACCGGTTCTGAAAAAGAAATTTTCGCTAAAATTAGATCGAACTGCAAGAATTAAAAGAAAAAGGTCATGAAAACTATTACACCGAAGCCAATGTCACGCATCCCATAGCAAAACTATTCTAAACAAAGACCAACGGGATATAAGCTGGAGAACAATCCTTACCAGATTCTGAGCATTCGCTCCTGCTGCAGCTATCAGAATCGCAGTCTATGCTATGATTGACTCGAGATCCGCTGAAGTCCGTCAGTTTCTGCATTAATTTACTCCAGGACAGGCGCTTAGCAGTGCTGTCAGTCGTTGGGGTTGGGGAAAAACTGCTATCGGAGCCTTTTAAGTTCGCACACTGCGCCGGCATGGTATTAATGGTCGTTTGGTTGCACAATGAAAAATTAATTGCAGGTTACAGTCTGGCTGCGATATGCTGCAAACAAAAAACAGAGAGAGAAAAACAAAATGTTTAAATAAGTGCTAAAAAAGACAACTGATGCAACCAACTCACACAACGAACAAAGACGAAGCGATCCAGTTAACAAGGGATGGCAAGCGGACTGCATAACGTCATCATAGTAGCGTAACTTAGAGCTAACCAAACTGACAAAGAAAAGGGTTATGCAAGGATACTTACAGGAATTTTAACGCAGACAGGAGTTATCATCAGTTTCTGTGATTAATAACCGACAGTTTCAGCAATTCCCCTAAGTCGAAACAGTGCAGCATACAGCTAACACACCTGACTCCCCTCCTTCACGTAATCCGGCACTGCAACGCTTCAGCCAACACAAAGGCTACTTATATAGATCTGGCTGGGGTGGGAGGGGGGCGTGCAGCAACCGCCCCCAACACGCTTTTCAGCCAATCAACTTTTACGGCACGTTCGCAACGTTTCAATCCTGCCTGGTAACATTTCAGAAGCCCGGAGAATAGGGGGTTGGGGGTGTTGACAATGACCCCCCAACTTTTGTTTGCAGTTCCTGTGAGCCCAGTACCAGGGACGCCCGAAAACACACGTAGACCGCTGGACATGTCCGAGCAAAACGCATCCAAAAAGTCGAGCACTTACTAAGGGTTAGAAGGCAGACAAAGAAAGATAACTACACAAAATTAAGACTTTGCTATAAAGTGTATTTCAATTATTGTAACTGCACATAAATTCGAATATTTACAATGCAGTTATTATTTAAAGATGTGAACATGTTAAAATTAATGAACAGTGTTTCAAGTCCATAATCACTGAATCAGTCAATGAAGCTTATGTTATAGAATTTGTTCCGTCTTGCATTTACATTTAACGCGTTTAAATAGCAAATATTTTTGCTCCGTGTGTTTTCATTTTTACAGTCATACCAATTACTGGCTACATGATGAAGGTTTAATTTTTTCAATATGCTGACTTGGACTTGGATTACTTCATGCGATGACTCGCAGCGCTACCCCAAGCAATCCCAAAGTGCGCTTTGCAGTACAGGCGCACGTCCGCATACTGGGCCCCCGCCTGGCGAGACAAAGGAAATGAACCGCTGACGCTGGGTCCTACCGCCTACCCGATCTCTCTATTTAACCGCGTTATATTGAATCAAAAAAACAAATATAGTAAACGTAACTGTGGGATTATATAACTAGGTGTTAAAAGAACATTTCATGCAGCGTTTTTGTTATTTTGTCAGTCATATTTCAGGTAACCTTTAGCGCGTACCTTTCTCTGATGGGCAGAGCAGAAAGTATGATGTAATGTTGCATCGTCTGATCTTTTGTTGCTCACTGCGGATACAACCTGTCTCAACCTCACCGTAGGTAACAAAGGGATTGTACGAGTTTGGAGCCTGCAGTTTTATGGAGGCAATGTTTTACAGTCCCGAATTTGGACATTTTTGTGGTGTCTTTGTAAAATCTAACTGGGAGAAGGGGTACATGTTGTAGGCTACTTACAATCATGCAGTAGTACATTCCCCGCAAAAATGTCAAATTTCAGTGTGCATTTTTAAAACAATACTGCGTCACTGGGGCATTTTCTATCTAGTGGTAGGTTGTAAAATAGTTTTCAGAAGCGGTAAAAAAATGTCTTGGCAGACGAGTGGTAATGACTACAGTACATTCTGTAGACGTATGTTAAGTGTTTCTGTAAGAAGGGCGAACTTCTTCACTTAAGATTGCCGCTGTTCCGAGTAGTCTGTAGGATATTATATAGACATCTCCTGTTATGTGCTTATTTTAACAGGCATGGCATTCTTGTTTTTACTGTAAATATAACTGCAAGGTTTTCACTTACACCAGTAGGAGTGCATTTTATATCAAATATGGATAAATTAGATGTGTGTGCATTTCATGGTTCATTATAAGAAATGTTAGTTACAGCTGAACTCATTTTTGAAAAGAAAACTTATGCAGATGACGTCTGTTTTTCTTTTGTTAGCACAAGTAGAATATTTGCAAAAAGTTCAGTAGCATAAAACTTTAGGTGGTAAAATAAAATTGCTTATTTCTTTGAAAATATTTAGGCTTATCTTTCAGTTTTGGCCTTAATGCACAGAATCCGGAAAATAAGTTTCATGGTGAGTTCGGCGCTATTTTTGTATGAGGATTTTAAAAAGTTATCATGAACTTTTTACTTTTGCTGAAAAATGCATCGCAAGCTATTCCCACTCTCCTTGTGCCTTACCAGAGCTTACAGTTGCTCTCTGCTGGAACCCTTTTAATTCATAGCTGAAGAGAAGCCCTGTGGCGGGGCGCCAAGTAGCACAGCCGCGCTGCATTGTGACACGTGAGGCGTGTTCACACACTGAAGTACAGGCTGTACTGTGACGCTGGATGGTCAACCGCAAGAAAAACAAAAAACGCTGCGTGTACGCGCAAAATGAGTAACCCTGTGTCCACTTTTAATGGTCAGCCTCTATGCACGGGCATAGCAGACGCCAAAAGGTAGAGAGCACATTTGTTAACTAAATTTAAGTGGACGAAATACGGTTCAGCCGGGGTACAGATGGGTCATACAACACGCATGGCTGCACGGCACTTGTGTCTGGCATGAAGAATATGCACTGGGATTTTTTCCACACTCTCCTACTCCGTAGCTATAAGCAGGCTACTCTGTTGAGTCCCCCAAGAGATCGCAGTGTTTGAGCGAGGTATCTTAAAGGAGCTGTCAGGTCTTAGTGCAGCCTGTTCCCTGTCCTAACATATCATAAAATAATACACTTTCTACATTTCTAGTTCCAGGGTCTTGTCTGACGTCTCCTCCACATGTTACATTAAATTAAAAATAAAAATAGCCAAAAGGTGCAAACAGTTGAGAATGACCCATTCTTCATCTAAAAGACTGTGGCCATGTCACATGTGTGATTGGTATGACTTTTCCCCCTAAATATTCATTTTTGTATTAATAAGTTTACCTTAAAAACACTCTTGAAGGGAAGTCAGCTCAGGAAAAAAGTGTAAAAAAAATTAACATGGGTGTCAAAGATCAGAAGTGGATAAAAAAGCACAGCACTAAGATTGTCCTTGGGCATCAGTCCAGCCTGTGGAGACTGTCACAGTCTTTGGAGACTGTCCACTTTCCAGATTGCTGTAGATCTCTTGCTGAATGAGGATGTTACAAAAACAACACTCAATATGGTACATGAGACGAGCAGGTGTTAGAGGAGCTCCTGGACCTTATACCTCTTCCATGGCAATCCCCATTGCCATCCCAGAAATTTCACGCAATCTGTGTAATTTTTGATGGTGTTCCTGCAAAAGGTACTTATTTCTTTTGCTGGTCCCTAATCCTGCCATCTTTTCCTTGGAAGTTTTGGTAAGTGTTTGGCCACTATCTCGACCGCTATTTACCTTTCCATAATGCCGAGAATTCAGGGGAAATTGACAGTTAAAACCTGAAAATGGGTGTGGCAGATGCTCTCATTTCACATAAATATTGCAATTTAGCCACACTCTGAGAATGCTTGCTTGGCAGATAGATAATGATCAGGAGCATGTGCAAAAATGCTGATAATTTGCAAAGTGCATGAGTTTCACTTCTGTGGCTCAGTGGGCAGAACTACTGCTCTATGTGTCTGGGGTTATGGGTTTGAATCCCACATTCTTAGTGTTTGTGGAATTTGGACATTCTCTCAGTGTCACATGAGCTCCCTCCTGTACTTTGACAACATGATATTAGGTGCCTCTAGAAACATACCCTTGTCAATATATGCTTGTACATGGACTGTCATCCCATCCAGGGTGTCCCCCTACCTTATGCTACCTGGGAAAGGCTGCAGACCCCACCTCCTACCCAAGATAAACAGTCAGAAGAGCACAGACTGAGTGGAAGACATAAAAGGATGCTGGTAGCAAAAATGGCTTGTTTTTAATTTTGTTTGTATGTGTAGAGACCAGAGTCACATATAAATCGATTATGGAACTCTTCATGTTTATGTGCCACTTAAGAATGTGCTGTTCATGGTGCCAGAACTGAAAAATATGCATCATCACTGCTGCATGATAATAATGACTTCAGTGGATTCTGTAGACAGTCGCTAAGCATATTTGTAAGGACGAAGACTGAACTCTGTTTTAGTTGTTAGTCTTGTGTTAAGCAACATGCCGTGTGGCACCACAGTAGCGGCAATCTCTAAGGTAGGCAGACCGGAGAGTGGCCAGATCTCTGTAGAAGGGTACACCTACTTTTGGTCTGGTCGTTCTGATAGTTGCCATACTCAGGGAGCAGCTGTTGCTGTGGCGGACTGGCTCCTCCAAATGGTGGCTCATGTCACCCCTTTTAATGAGTGTATTATGAGACTCAGGCTAAGGCACTCCTTGGATGTTTTGTCTGTTGTCTCAGTGTATGTTTTAAGTTGAGTGATGTCTCATTGTAGGAGACATTTTACTCGCAACTTCGCTCGGTGGTTGATGGGTGGCCACGAGGTGACACTCCTCTGGTCATGGATGACTTCAGTGCGACCACTGGCACTGTCAGGGCTGCCTATGAGGATTGTGTCGATCCCCACAGGTCTGGTGACCGGGGTGAAAGTGGCTCCATGCTCCTCGACTTTGCGAAAGGTCAGGGGCTGTGTGTCGCTGGATCCTGGTTCCAACGCCCTGAGCCGCATCGTTGGACTTGGTATTCCAGTACTGGCAGTGCAGTGAAGGAGATAGATCACATCCTTGTGGGCAGATGCTGGAAGCTCCTGCAGAACTGCAGGGTCTACAGAAGTGCCCAGTTTGTGAATTCTGGCCATAGACTTGTTGTTGCTACTCTGAAGATTCAGCTTGTATCCAGTAGGCTACCACCTACTAGGAGAAGGAGGCTGGACTTAGCCAGACTCCAAGATCTAGCTGTTTCTAATGAGTTTGCATGCAGTTTGTGTGAGGAACTTGCGGACTTGGGTGCGACTGCTGACTCCAATATAATGTGGGAGACCTTCCGTGATAAGACCCTGAAGGTTGCTGTGGGTTGTGTTGGCGTTGCCGGTGTTCCCAGAAGGAGGTGTTTCATCTCACAGGGCCCCCTGGATATTATCAAGAGGAGTCACAGCACACAGCTTGGTGGCAACTCCAGTCTGCACCGGAAACTGAGGAGGATGGCTGTGAGAGCTCTGAGGGCAGATAAGGAGACGTTTGTTAGATGAATCTGTGAGCATGTAACATACCGTCTGTGGTCCATCGACCCACGTCCTGCTTACAGAGGAATCGAAGCATTACATAGATCTGAATTTGTTCCTCGGAGACTTGCAGTCAGGGCAGGTGATAGAACGGTTCTTACCGAAGACACTGTAGTTGTGACCCGCTGAGCCGGCTACTTTGAGCAGTTGTTTAAAGCTGATCCTCCGGCTAGGATGCTGGATATCTCTGGGTCCACGGTTCTTGAGGCTGATCCTCCAATCAGCTGTGAACCACCCAATCTCACTGAGATTGCACGGGTGGTGAATCAGCTGGAGGTAGGGAAGGCCACAGGGATCTGTGGTATCTGGGGTGAACTTCTCCAGGCTGGTGGTAAGGCTGTCCTGCTGGCATTGCAGACAATCTGTGCTTCCATTTGGGAAACAGGCATCATCCCAACTAACTGGAAAACGGGACTTGTTGTCCCTATCTGGAATGGGAAAGGTGACTGCCTGGATTGTAGCAATAACAGGGGGATAACACTGCTCTCAATGCTGGGTAAAGTCCTTGCAAGGGTCATCCTTAGCAGGATCCGTGGCCACTTGCTTACCTGCCAGCGGCCGGAGCAGTCTGGTTTTACGCCAAAGAAGTCTACCATCAACCTCATCCTGGCACAGAGGGTGTGAATATCAGCAGAGGTTCTTTGAGGCCTTTGTCAATTTTCATAAAGCATTTGACTCAGTTGATCGAGTTTCCCTGTGTGACATCCTGAGACTTCGCAGGATCCCCCCGAAGCTGCTGGACGTCATGGTCGGCCTGTACACTGGTACTGTGAGTGCTTTGCAGAGTGCAGGAAGAACCTCTGCGTTCTTCCCAGTTGATTCTGGGGTTCACCAGGGGTGTGTTCTTGCTCTTACTCTGTTCAGTGTTTGCATGGACTGGGTGTTGGGCGAGTTCGTTAGGTCTGGCAGTTGTGGGGCATCTCTTGGTGAAGAAAGATTCACTAATCTTGACTTTGCTGACAGTGCTGTGATCTTTGCGGAGTCAATGGAGTGACTGAGCGAGCAGTCTGAGTGTCTGGGATTGCAAGTGTCCTGGATAAAAACCAAGATCCAGGCCTTTAATGACTTCTTAGGCACAGTCATCAGTAGTGGGTCTGTCTGCAGGGAGAGTGTCGACTTCATCGAGAGGTTCACCTACCTCGGCAGCAACATTCATGTCTCTGGTGATTCTTCCTATGAAGTCAGCAGATGGATTGGGAGAGCAGGGGAGGTCATGAGGTCGCTGGAAAGGGGTCTGTGGCGCTCGTGATATCTTTACAAGAGGACGAAGGTCCAGGTCTTTAGAGTCCTGGTGCTCCCTGTCTTGCTGTATGGCTGTGAGACATGGACGCTAACCAGTGAGTTGAGGCGAAGACTGGACTCCTTCGGCACTGTGTTTCTTCTGAGAATCCTCGGGTACCGCTGGTTTGACTTTGTGTCGAACGAGGAGTTGTTAGGGGAGTCCCGAATGAGGCACATTATCTGCATTGTGAGGGAGCATCAGTTACGGCACTACGGCCCTGTGGCGCGATTTCCTGAGGGTGATCCGGCTCGCAGGATCCTCATTGCTGAGGACCCGAGGGGCTGGACCAGGCCAAGGGGACGCCCACGCAACACCTGGCTGTGGCAGAAGGATGCCCATTTCTGGAGGGTGGGATTGGACCATGTGTCTGCCGGGGGGGTCGCCAGCCGGGATCCCGAGGTGTTTCATCATGTGGTGGGTGCGGCAACGCACTGCATCAGCACATGCTCCCCGACCTGACCTGACCTGACTTGACCTGGTGTGGCACCAGCACTGCCAACTGCAAGTCTTTGGACTGTGAGAGAAAACCAAAGTACCTGCAGGAAACTGGTACAGCACAGAAAGGACATGCAAACTCCAAACACATGGAGCAGAGGTGGGATTTAAACCCCCGACACTGAAGTGGTGAGGCAACAACACTAAGCACCAAGTTACCATAGCACCAACTGATGACATTCCCAAAGACAGTAATATGTTTGGTTTGTCATTGAACTGGTTATTAAAAATTTAATTCTGTGTTCTAGAATATGTACCTGGGGTTAATATGTCAATTAAAATAAGGCAATGAGATATAGTACATAGGCGACAGTGGTCACAGTAAGGTCTGTATGATTCTAGTGATTGTCAGAGTACATAAACCCTGCAGGGGCTTCTGCTGCTATCAAGGGGCCACGATTTCATGACAGCGAAAGGCAGATTTGCTCACAAAATACCCCACACTGTATCCAACCTGGTAAAAAACTTCCATATTTGCATGTATTGTATAATATTCACCCTTACTGTGCATCCTGCTACAACGGTGACTGCCTACCAGGTGATATTGTTTTATGTGTTTTTAGCGCTGTCTGTTTCTGTGAAATAATTAAACAGTGAACGTTAAGTCCCATCGCTACATTTTGCACTATTTTAAAGGTTACTTCCTTATCTGAGAATGGAAATTGACTTTGACTGACATCCAATGGTTCGACAAGAAGCGTTATAAACAGAAACGTGTGTGATGGCGTTAAGACCCAGAGGCGTGACTTGAAAGGTTGGCCATTTCCTTTTAAGGAAAATAGGGTAGACAACCTCAAGAGAACAGTACATTCTGTGCAGTAATACAAGTATTCCCTTCTTTTATCTATTCTAACTTCATTGTAACGTGCCAGTACGTAGGAGAGAACCGCCTCAAGAATATTTGCCTATCAGAGACGCGTTTGTAGAGATACGTGGCCAAAAATTAGTTCTTCATAAAACACGTTGTTTGTCGGTAACTGTACTAGTAGACTGGGGAAGAACATACAGAAAGGAAATCATATTTTACTTTGCTTTTTTATATCACATAGTAACACACAACTAGTCATGCAATAAATTAATCCTGGGTATTCATATCACAGCGTCTGGCAAAAACAGTGGTTAACCGCGAAGAAAAACACACACACACGGACATGTTCTTAGGTTTCACGTCCTTTCGCTGTTAGTGAAAAACAGTTGTGGAGACGCACAGCACCGGTGGGGGGGAGGAGCAGCTCATGCCGGGCTGTTAAAATTGATGCAGGATAGCCCTGCCATGAAAACACACAGCCGGCTCTCGCTGCAGATCCCCGCAGTCAGGCATGCCTGGTTTTTTTTTGATCGCATTCGCGGGTTTTCAGTGGTAACAGGAGGCCGCATAAGTACAAACAGAAAAGCTGCCCCATTGTTTCAAAGTTGCGGCTTCCCCCTTCTTCCACTAATCAGATCGGTGTGAATCACAAACAATCGCCCCTTTCACTCAAGCGAATGAAGTGAGAATTTCTGAACATTTGTACTTATGATTTCAAATATTCAGTTGTAATTTTTTTGCTATTGTTTACATTGTTTCCTTTATTTCACCACAGATTCCGACAGGTAATCAGAAAACTGGATTAAAGCGGCGCTTCTGCTGAAAATCACCGTCACTTAAATGACTCATTATATATTAAGATGATTCGGTACTTTTTTACGCTTTTCCTCCAACATTACAAAAGTGGCTTTTACAATCACGGATTTATCAAGATTTTTTTACAGGATTTTACACTTGCATACTACACACCCTTGGATCCTTTTCAGACTACTTTGTTCTATGGAGACATATGAATGAATTAATACACTTATGTGAATAATACAGTTACAAGGATAGAAATACATTTAATACACTATTAAACGCTTTGCAGGAAAAGAGGAAAAAAATACCCACACATATATAATAATCATATAATACATATATCATAATTGCCAAAAATACTTTCTCACAGCTTCTTTGTGCATATAAAACATGGCCAAAACACCCTGAAAGCTTTTTTCACCTTTCCAACAAACTTCAAAATGTTTTGCTGCCAGAATGAAACAAGAGCTCACAGAACTCCCGTTCAGATTCCACGAAGCAGACGCGCGTCCGCTGGGGATGTCACAGAGGATGCCTGACAGTCACATGACCCGTGATGTCTCAGCACTCTCCCGGCCGTACGAGCGATCAGGGACGGCAGCTGGACTTACTCAACAGCAAACAGCCGTGAAGGACAGGAGCAAGCCGGAGCCAACCAATACTACCCCCCCCCCCCCACCCCGATCAAATGGACAGTCCTACTGTTGTGAAAAAGGAGGCCAAAAATAATTCTGCCGGAACACAGAGGCACACTAATAATAAATAAATCACACACTTCACATATTATAGAGTGCGCGCCGACTATAACGTTCGTTTGTTTATTTTGCTATGTTTTGACACTAGCCAGTTCACAATGCAAAAGAGGAAAAAATAAGAATGAGAGAGAAGGTGGTTGCTTTAATCACTTAAAAAAAGGTTATATACTAGAATTCACTTTCAACCCCAACATTGCTCCCCCCTCCCCCAACCAAAGTGCTGCTGGGCTTAATGACTAGGAAGGCGTGAATCCTAACAGCTGCTCAATAGGTTTATATCGCCACTCGTCCGCTTCGAGCTCCTCGACTAAACTGGCCAGTTTCTCCATTCGGGACACTTGTTGATCTTGGAGGGGAGAAGGAGAGAAAAAAAAAGAAAAACCTTAAGGAAATTAAATGTGGTCATTTTAATATTGACAGTCCTGACCCAAGTACTGACGTTAAAACCACTGAAATATCCACTAAATATCTCTGGGAAATGGTGCTCCCTTGTTGTCAGTACACCCCAGGCGTAGGAGCTCTAACCAATACCTGAAATTTTACGGCACGTTCAGAGCCTGTGACAGCAAATGCTCTGCCGAAAAATGCACGCAGAACTACTGACCCACCAGGACACAGGCCAGACACTTACCGTGTTTCACCTGCTTTAGTGTCGACGCGACTTGATAGCTGAACACCGACTCGCACAAAAACCTATCAGAGCCATCTGAAAATGACAAGCGCACACCATCAGCGCAGTCCTTATCTGGCAATCATTTCAGTTTTAATAAGATTAACACACATAAGAGACTGAGAAAAATGGTATGCAGTTTAGAGCAAGGGGGAAGGGAAATTAGGGGTGGGCCAAACTGGGGCGACCATTAGGAAAAGGTACAGATTCCTTTAGATTTGTCCTACAGAAACTCCTTGCAACAACAAATCCAAAGTGTACACCGATCCTTAAATTATACCCCGATTTGGCCCACCGATCGCTGCTGCGTATAGAGATTAGAGATAACGCTGGAGACCTTCCATCATCTCTCCGGCTCCTTTTGGGTACGTGTACAGCACTTTCCGAGGGGGGATGAGCTCCGAAGCACTAAATCCAGACCCTGTGACAGAGCTCCCGCTGACACCCCCGGCCGAAGAGGAGGAGGAGGACGCTGCCATTGCGGTCCTGCCAACCTATACAAAGTGACAAGGGAGCCTTTCAAGTCGCCACAGGTTAACAGCCCCCATATACATAAAAGTGAGTCGGAGCCACCACCCGCGCAATAAATACTCTGCCACTGATGCTTTTACTTTAGCCTGGGGTGTTTTTACCCCTACCAATCTTAAAAGAGTTCAAAGACACGGACAATGACGTCTATATTATGTTGTAGTTATTACAACCGACTTAAACTGAAATGTTAGTCGGATATCTTCCAGGATAGAGTTGCCAAATTAACTATCATACGAAGTACAAGCAGCTCAAAATACATTACTAAACTTACATTAGTTTAATTCCACACATGAGAGATTAACTGGAAGTTTAATTTGCTCGTTAAACGAACCCGCGACTTTTGACTTTAAATGATCCATATTGCGACAGTTTGCAGTAAAATGGCAAAGATTGGTCAGCAATACATTCATTATTACACATATACTAGATAAGACTCATAACAGTTTATGGTATTGAAGGGGTTTACCTTTTAAAGATATGACCAATATGTTTTCGGGTAGAAGAACAAAATCCTGTAAAGGAAAAAAAAAAACAAAAAAAAAAAAACAACGACGCTGCAGTAAAGGTAAATCACTTTACGGCTCGTGCAGTGAAAATGTTTGCGACAGGTTGCCGTAAATGGCGTTTATGCCTAAATGGCTGAAAGTTGTCTGTAATTTGAAGGTGTCGGTAATTTGTATTTCTGAACAAATCCGTGTCGATCAGCTGAATAGGAATGCCGTGTAAACCACTGCGTGAAAAATGCCGATGTTAGTGACATTACATGAATGATATCAGCTGAAACTTTTTTCACAGTAGAAAGCACGCCGCGTCTTTCACGTTTATTTTTTGTTTGTTTTAGCCTGTAAAAGTGGTGTAGAAATAGGTACTTTATTTCAAAGAGCGACATTTCATGTTTTTGCATTCGTTGCGAGTCGCTGCTACCAGGGGCCATCTTCCGCTGGGGTGAGCCGTCTTATTTTTTATTTGATTATTATCGATGAACTGATCATTTTTAGGTACTGCCCTTGTAAAGATATTTCAGTGACGTCACATTATCTAGTTAACTAATTAAAAATAGCCCTCGAACCAATGATAACGATTAAACGAACACCTTGAGTCCAAGTCAGCGTTTTCCACTTGTGATCACCGTAGCCCACCTTGTCTTCCCATTTCTGGTTAGTCTGAGGACTTTGATTGTGATTGATTGAGATACTAATTTAAACGGCTTACAGGAGTATTTGCAACAAATTTAAATATACGTATTCGAGGTGATACGATTCCTTCTCATCATTCGTGAGTCTTTTACGAACTATATTTTTTAATTTAGTTTAAATCAACTGGGGGGAAAAAGGTCTAATAGAGGATTTTAAATTTTAAGACGTATTTTACTGTATAGTATAATAAAGGCTAAGAGACTGGAAGAAACGAAAACAGGTATTAAACTATGGGGCTACAATGATCATGTTTGGGAGACGCTGGCCAGCGTATATTCCTGGTTTGATGTTTTTATGCGTTGGTGGATTTTTAAGAGCAGAGGATGTACAGCTCCCCCTATTGGATTAGCCTGCGTACGTCTGTTTGAATTTTGTTACTCTTCCTCTACACTGAAATTTACAGGTGAAAATGGATGTTTTGCGACCAGCACTAATAAATGTCAATGGAAGAATTTACAGGAAAAATGTAATCAAAGAACAAGTTTACCAAGAGGAAGACAACGATGAATTTTCTTACACAGGATCAGGTATTACTTCATCCATCCCTTATAATTGTACCTTAACTGTTTCAACAGTGGCCCTTCAGATCATTGTATTGATTTACCTTATGACGGTTAAGAACCGCTTGAAGGAAACCGAATGCACACTGGTTGTCGTAACTGTTTCTCAACCTGAAGTGTGTGGATTTTTTTTATTGAAAATTGGAGCATTATTGCTCAAAAAATCACTGTCGGTTTGTCAATTCATGGTTTGTTATCAGCCCTGTGCAACAGTGTTGTTCTGTTGGTTGCTGATTCTCTCTCTCTCTCTCTCTCTCTATCCCGTACTATATCTTCTCGGTAGACACGGTGCAGTGTGCGGATGAACCCTGCGACATGGTCTCTGTGGAAGAAACGGAGAAAGGCTACCGCTGTGCCATAGACATACCCAGTGTCCTTTACAAGTCAGTGCTCCCCTCACTACCTTTCCCTGCCACCATCTATCCTTCAAACCTTATCTAGATCTTTTAAAATTTTTTTTTTTTGATGCGGTGTTTGAGTCTTAATTGAAAGTTGAAATCACATCACTGACATGATGGGTCACTGTGTATTTTGCAGGTATATTATAGGAAAGAAAGGAGACACGAGAAAAAGACTTGAGATGGAAACCAAGACCAGCATCGCCATCCCCAAGCCGGGGGTGGAGGGGCAGATTGGTGGGTGAAGCCACATGTCTTGTATAGCGTGATGCCGGAAGCTGCTGTGCTTTCCTGTATATTCTGCGGGATCTAACCAGGGCTGGACTGGGATTGGCCCTGGACTTTTACCTGTACAGGCCCCCCAGTTATACATACCTGTGATAAGATTTGCTAGATGGAGGGGGGGTCCCCTGTTATAAATTTGCTGGCTGATGATGCCATTGGATCACCTGGACAATGCCTGGTATGCCTGATGACCAGTCAAATCCAGGATCTTGCTTATTTCTGGCCAGTATTTTGATATTCCATTCAGTGTTTTGAAACCATTCCTCAGTTGAATTTTGCTTGATTGTCTAAAGGAAGGATGAGGCTCTGGAGCACGTTGGCAGTAGTGCAGTCAACAAATATGACAGACTTTCTAGAGTGCAGCGCCTCCCTCTGGCTAAGGTGGATTTTGTGACTAAACAATGAGAAGCCTCACTGGGTAGCTGTTAATTCCTCTCCTTTTGTATTTTCTTGGGCACAGTGATCACAGGGCAGCAGCGGTCGGCGGTGACGTCGGCCGTGACACGTTTAGAGCTCCTGGTGGAGAGCTTCAGGGCCAAGCAGCCCTTCACTCACTTCTTGTCATTCGTTATGAACCATGCGCCGATTCAGGAAGGCTTCCTGAAGTTTAGGGAAGATGTCCTGGAGCGCTGCTCCCAGGTGGGAACATTTACAGTTTGTGGGAGTGACTGGATACGTTTTTGTAAATAATGCAATTAAACAAAAGGACTGAAACAGTGAAATAGGAAGGAGACATTTCAAAAGTAGAATAATGGTTTGGATCACTCTTTAGGTTTTTGTTTTTTAATACTGTGTGTACATTGTAATGGTGATTGTAATTCAGTAGGTAGGATTGCTTAGTCCTGTCTGCAGGGTGTGTGTTAGTGTGTGTGTGTGTGTGTGTGTGTGTGTGTGTGTGTGTTTGCATGATCTCACTGTATCACACAGGTTTTCTCAGGCTGCTCTGTCTTCCTCTTGCAGGCTACAGACATGCAGTTAGGCCAGTTGGCATCTCTAAATTGCCCGTAGTTTTTTTTTTTCTTTGAGAGGTACCTGAATACAATCAGAAGATGAAGGTGACTTTGTCTTTCCAAGTGCTTTGCCAAACAGCAAAACCCTTGCAGGATATCATGTTAAAATCTGTATCCATGCGAGGATCATCGCTCTGTAATGAGAATTATAGAGATGAGTAACATGAATGTAGTTAGTGACTTTTTTTCAGTCTGACTCTTGGAAACAAAAATCTGAATGCTAGCTAAATCTGCATAACCCACCAATAAAATATATGCTAAAGATTCTACAAGCAAATGCCAGAGTTTGTTTGAAACAGGGACTGTGGAGGGTTCAGTTATTTTTTAGTAAGGAGCACAAATACAAAATTTTGTATGTTGAACAAGGCAAATGTAACAGTGTTTCCCAACCTGGTCCAGATGGCTCACATTTTTGCTCCCTGCCAGTCAGCCCATATTTTTGCTGCTGGGAGGGATAGACTGGATTGGGAAACGTCGTTTCCTAGGACTGTAATCCTTCATGTTGTGCTTTTAACATGTCATGTGATTCCATTAACCTTGCCGTTTATGGCCCAGCCATTGGCAGTATTGTGTTCACAGCAGCATAACCGTTTTTTGAAGGACTGTGGTGTGGATGAGAGCATCTTCCAGAACCCCGCCAAGCTCCACCTGACCGTGGGGACCCTCACTCTGCTTAGTGACACAGAGGTGGCCAGGGCTCGCCAGCTGCTCCAGCAGTGCCAGGACTTCATCAGGTGGGCGCTGGGAATTCTGAGAGATTGTATGCAAGCACAAGGCAGAGCGCCCCCTGCTGTTGACTGTGCCTGTACTGCATTGTTGCCTTTCCATACCATGCAGGTTTCTTTCTGAAGAATAGTGAGTGATTATGCCAGTAGCATGGATAAATATGAAAAATATGCATTTAATTCAGGGCGTCTGAGTCAAGCAGGTACTGGAGGAGGTCACCTTGATTGTTGTTCTTGATGTTCTCCTTCAGGGACATTACAGGAGGGAAGCCCATTCCTCTCATGGTGAAGGGGATTGAATACATGAACGACGACCCCGCTATGGTGGATGTCCTGTACGCTAAAGTCCAGCCCAAGGATGGGTCTGAACGGTGAGCCATGTCCCCAGTCAGCTGTGATGTTCTTTAGCTGTTAGTGACATCACTTCTGACCTTTGACCCCACGATGGCCACAGGTTACAGGTGCTCGCTGACCAGCTGGTGGAGCACTTTGTGTCGGCGGGGATTATGGCGAAGCAGTGGGACAGAGTAAAGCTGCATGCCACTGTGATGAACACGCTCTTCAGGAAGGGCTCTTCAGGTAACCTTTGTGCTCTGGAACCTTTGATATTAGCCTGGGGCCCAAACCCAGAACCAGCCCCTAGTGGTTTTCTTTTGTTACACTCGGGCTCAACTAAAAGGATCTCTTCACATCAGTTCTTTTGGGTTGACTCATTCTCAGATGTCTGTCTCCAAAACATTCAGAAGCCGTAAGGAGCTTCCAAATCAAATAGATTCTTCGTTTTTCATTTTAAGCTAAACTGATTGTAAGGTGATATAACCTCCTGCAGCCCAAAGATGTGCTGTTTGCATGGTTCAAGTCCTACACCAGACCACCTGTAGTACGCTATATACCTATACTCCTTTTCCATCCATAATCCCACAACCACCCCTGTAAAATAAATAGCTCTTGTCTAGCAAGGCCTTTTGTTTACCACAAAGCTGTTCTTGGGGTGGGGGGGGGGTATTGCATTGAGCTGTTTACTGTGAGCCACCTGGCTGTACTTGTTCAGAGCCGGATACAGTTATTTTCCCTTCACTTCTGAGCGTCACTGTCTGTAAGTTGACGTGAGGCGTTCTCAGAATGAAGATGAAATGTGCTACTGTTGTTTTTCTTTTTTCTTGTGTCAGTCTGCATTTCAGCTGATACCTTTTTGTTTTTTTGTAATGGGCCAATAAGGGTTGCAACTAGTACTGGGCAGGACCCCTTTTTGCTTACAGAAGCACCTGATTTCTTGGAGGCATGAGTTCAGGAGGTTCTGAAACCTTCCCTTATGGAGTTCGGTCCATGGCATTTTTCTGCTTCCTGTTAGCATTAAATGAGTGGGGCTGTTCCTCCCAGACCGCTCTCACTAACATTTTATGTTTCCACGTTCAGAACTGTTGCTGCTTAGATCTTATTGTTCATTACTGTGTCCTCAGTAAACCCTACACACTGTACTGCATGAAAATTGCAGGGTCCTGGCTGTTTCTCTTATGCTGGAACAACCCTGTTCAAAATAGCTTATTTCACGTGTATTGAAATGTTTGCTGATGAATCACCGATCCTATCGGGCCTCTGACTGTAAATGGCATATCGTGCCAGTTCCCTGTCACTTTCTTCCACTGGTACCAGAGCTGTTAATCATGCTCTGTGTTTTGTTTTAGCTCAGTCACAATAAGCCAAGCGCAGGTGTTTGCATGAGAATGCCCAGTCTGAGCCCGAAATTCTGTTGTATGTGACCGGAGCGTGCTCAGTTTGGGCCCCTTTGAACGGCTAATCTGAGCCCCCAATCCTGTTTGTGTCCCAGGACACCATGTGCTTTCAGTTGGGTCTACAGTGAGTTCATTCATCTGCAAATGGATGGCGTCCAGACCGAGTTCCCAAACATGATTTAGTGTGGGGGTTCACTGGCGGTCGGGCACAGGGGCGGGAGAGGCTACCTCAGTACGGACTGTTTACCGTCAGCGGATGTTCTGATTGGCTGTCTTTTTTTTTGCCTCCTCAAATAAGCACCACCGCCCTTAATTCTTAGGAATGCCAAAACAACATGGCCCTTCCTACTTGCATTCAGGATTCTTTCTGCTCTTGTTGATTTATTAGTAAACAAGCCAAAGGCACATCGCAGGAAACATGTTGCACTGAGAACTCGTGTTTTGGGTCTGGGGTGTTGTCTTAAATATGCCAAACATTTCAGTAGCAAAACTAATAGGTTCCTGCTCCTGTCTCTAGCTGAAGACAGGGACGACACAGGGAGACCGATCGCGAAAGACCGGGAATCATTTGATGCACGGAATATATTGAGGGTAAGTTTCACATGCACAGAATCCCAGGTATAAATGACCATAGATCTCATCAGTGCGACAAGGTTCATGTTATTCATCTGTCTCATGTCTTCCCTCTAGTGGTCACATCTAAATTTGTCATTGTTTGATAAAAACAACCGCACAGCCTCACACAGGAATATGCAGGATATATACACACACCACTACATTTTCAGACTAGCTTTGGAAACGTCTGTCATATATTGTTTCTGCAAGTCATTGAAATTGTTAAATTACTACTTTTAAGCTAAATTATGTTGCAGGAGCCTGCTGTGACAGGCGTTAATGCCTCTGAGATGGTTTTGAGATGGAGGTCTATGCCAAACATGATGTTCCGCTCCTGAAAATCTTTCAGTGTAGTAGTTTAAGCCTTGATGAGGGTCTTCAAAATGTCAAGAGGGCTTTTGTGATTCAGTGTTACATTTAGGGAAGCGTCATTTGAGAATTCCAGGGCAGTGTTCACTATGCAGTAACCATAGTAACATGCTGTTTGTGTTTGAGATGGCCTTTTTCTCATTCTGAGTCCGCTCCTCGAGTGGAACCTAAATATTTCAAAAGCTGATTTCCGTAACAGGATCAGAATGGAGATTGGTATGGGCGGTAATTCGATCTGTGCTCCAGATGAATTTTGATTATGATTTCCTCAGTGATTGTTAAATTCCCCGTTGTGGAGGTCTCATTAGATTGTTTTACATTGTTGTGAGCTGATTTTTGAGTTGAGCTGGCTGCGATCCAACAAATAATCAGGATTAGTATGATGTGCACAATTCTTTCCAGGGTATATCTGTGCAGAAGAAGAGCAGGAAAATGGTTGCCGGTATTTTTAACTAGCATGCATTAAAGTGTAACATGAATGGGGCAAAAAGATGTTCATTTTTTTTAATATGATGTTTCATTTTTTTGTCTTTTTTTGTGTTTGTAGATGTTTGGTGGTTACAGTTTTGGAGAGTTTGATCTGAATGCAGTCCAGGTATCCCAGAGGTATTCCACCGACAGCTCCGGTTTCTACATGTCAGCTGGCAGCATCACGTTCTCCTGATGACCCTCTGCTTTCAACACCTGCTGGGGAAGAGGAAGCCGGAACTGTGGAAAAAACACAGAAACACTCAAACCGAATCCAGCCTGCAATAACGAACACTTAAACGTGTCTGTGAAACGGAGCCAATATGTTCTTCTGTTTATGATTCTGCTTATTGCAGCAATTGTAAATGACCTGCTTTGTCTGTGGATGAGGCTTATCCATCGTGTTTGTGTTTTCAGAGGGGGCTGATTTTTGTTTTGGGTAATCAGGCACACAGGATTTTTGTCCAGCAGATGTCGCTGTTGAGTTCAGGTGGATGTGGTTCTGTTTTGGTAGGCTTTGAGAGGACTCCCAGAGCTGCATATAAAATCTGGATTAATACAGCAAATTATATTATGAATATTGAAATGAATTAAACCTATTACATTGAAAGATTTAGGCTTAAATATGTTTTTATGGAACACTTGATGATTTTAATTTGTGAACAATTCTATGTATGATTTTCAGGAGACAGATTTTTTTTGACTAGTGAATGATAAGGGACTGCATAATGTTTTCAGTAATACTCCAGTGTACCCCCCCCCCCCCCCTTACCTGGTCCCATGATGAATGGTTAAAAGATGATAGAGGGACATTTTCAGATATTTACCATCCACAAATGCTGTGTTTTTGTTCTATGTGTTTTAAAAATGAAATTGTAAATCCAGCTTTATTGTGCCAGTATTTTATATAAACGCTTTAAAATGAATTTTGTATCACTAAACTGTTATTCTAGTTGCCAAATAGTCCATAGGTGTGAATGGGGTGTGCTTGGAGATGGGTCGATGCCCTGTTTCGGTTTATTCCTTGGCTTGCACCCTTAGCTTCCAGGATCTGGACCCCCATGACCCTGCATAGGACAAGCAGGTACAGAAAATGTAACCTGTTGGGTCCATTTGTTAATCTTTCCCATCTCCCTGTATAATGGGGTGTTGGAGTACAACCTCCCCATTTTGAACAAAGAAAAGATTTGTAGCCCTAGCCATGAAAACTCCGAGACTGATTCCAGAACTTAGAGCGTACCTTCAAAGCTTATGAGCAAGACCTGTTAGAGTGGGAGGCTGATATGAGCTGATACTCCCATCAGGGAGAACTAAAGTAGAGGCCTGTTGTTCATAATTGCAATTAGATGCGTGTCTAATTTATTTCCTATGATCGGCTCTCAGAGACCTATTTGAGTTGCTTATTTTTTTTATATGGTTGAGAGTTTCTTCTTGTCAGACAGAATCCTACACAGGTAAACATCAAGCAGTCTGGGGAGAGGGAGTTGTAGGCGTTTGTGTGAGAGTGCATAGATTTGGAAATGGACAAATTCTGATAATTTTCCAATTTCCCAGGGTAAATTTCCATGAGGAATCGACTTACGGCCTACCAAAAAACGAGGAGGAGAATTATTAAGTCTGGTCTTTTGAAATACACAGAGGAAGGCCCTGCTTTAGCAAGACAAGTGTGGGTGAGAAGGTGGACGGTGGACTGTGGAGATGACCCTTCAGACTGCAGGCAGATGAGCAGCCTGACATTTTTTGAGGGCTGGTTGGTTGAGCTGATCCATGTCTGTACAATGGCCTGAATGGATGTACTCGCCACCCAGCAGTGCCCGGCGGATCGAAACCCAGGCTACAGGATCAATATTCATCTGTGTGGTAGGGAGAGAACGTGTCTGTTCATGGAGGCGCCTTTAGTCACAGTGCCATTTCACGCTGAATCCACCTTTTATGCTGCTACGTTATTTATTATCATTGTCTACTGTATGCACCTTTGACTTCAGTCCCCTTGTTTCTTCTTGTCCTATGATTTTTGCACTTTAAGCTGCTGTGAATCCCTCCCCTGGTCACTTGCTGTTCGTATGTCGTTACAATGGTCCTGGAGAAATGTTATTTTGTGCCACTGTATACGTGTATATGATCAGAGACAGGATTTGCATGCTTTGAGCCCTTTTATGAACAGACAGCACCATCTAGTGGCATCAGAAAATACAGCAAATGGTTCATGAAGTTTCATTAGGCAATGACTACTGGTTAGCACCAAGTACATCCAAAAACAAGTCCTCCTGAGTATAGACAGGTGGTGCAAGAGCTGTTTGAGATGCTGCCCCAGTGGGTAACAGTGTAGCCACATATTTCCAGGATTTGGGGTTCAAATCCCAGCCTTGGCTGTGTGAATATGTGCTCCCTCTGTGTAGGATTCCTCCCTGTACTGAACAGGCAGTTATGAATAGAGGCATGGATGTTAGTGTGATGTGAATTTTTATCTGAGGAGAATGCATCTCTTCAAATACATATGCTTTTCTTATAAATGGCATAAATGTCTATATTTAAATCCATGTGCTAGAGCAGACCACTGAACAGGGAGTGTCCTCATTCCTCCCTACCCCAGATAAAGAAGCGATTGCCCACGGCTTATTAAAAGCCCCAATTGTCAGTTACTTCTTCAAGCCGGAGGCCCCATCTCCTTCATCGGTAATTGTTGTTCTGATGCTGTTCTGTCATGCTCCGAATTTGCCGGTGGCTCTGTGACGCTCGGCTGTCTTGTGTTCTGTTTCTCTCCGGCCCGGCTAATTTGACAGGATGCATACCGTGTCGCTGCATTTCCAGTCTGACCCTTTTTTTGACTTAATTAGCCAACTCTGTAGTCTCTGGAGTGAAGCTCTACTTGTACATAATTTTTTTGTTCTTTTAATGTACTTTAAGCATCCCTTTCAGTAAATTTGATAATTGAGTATTGTGTACTGCCCCTTTTATTTTTCATTTATTTCAGTTGCATCCTTGCCGTCGCATTTTAAAATGCGCTTCCGTTTCCAGCGAGCGAACGCTGAAGGCCCGGCTTCGCATCTGGGGCACAGCGAAAACGTAAATGATGTCAGGTGCAAGGCGGCCGCGCCTCGGAGTCCCACAGGAAAGACTGAGCAAGAAGTTTCTAGAAGGTAGCAGCAGCAACAGAAACAGAAGGAGCCGTTATTGCACCCTCTAGCCAGCCTGAGAGAGGAAGCCATTTGGAACAGGAGACTTAACTCCACAGAGCTTCGGTTTTTCCACTCACAGTGTGCATCCGCTGAAAGGCTAATGCAGCATTTTGGCTGGCTGAAACAGCAGTAAGCTGCTATTCTGAAATCTGCTGAGATTGGGGGGTTAGGGGAATTCGAGCTCCGTGCGCAATGAGAAATCACCTCTGAACAGTGACGTCTTCCCTGTCTGCTTAAGAGAGCAAAAAAAAAACAAGAAGATGAGCGGCAAAGCCGCAGTCTGAATTCAATGTCATTTTAAGGAAGAGCTGGGCTAGGCCCTGCCTCATTACACCCTCTCTGGGCAGAGGCAATTACAGCATGCAGCGGCACGGAGACACAAACCCGGCCTGGCATCCAAAGGCAGCAGACGTCCTCCCTGATGTGAGATCAATCTGGAAACGATCCACCTCCACTGCAGGGAAATGGGCGAAGCGCGTCTGGCTTGAAGTTTATTTATTTTTTCCAAGCAACGGCCGTGACTCAGATTATGCATTGGTTCAGCGTACGGGGTCTGCGACGGACGCAGCTCGACACGGCCCCCTTGTCCTGCACTAATGGCATAGCACTGCGGTAATGGCTGCATTAACGAGTTAATTTGCGGAGATGGCAGAATACAGAGCAGGGTAATTAAAACACAGGCTTTCATGCAGTGATGGAGAGTGGTGTTAGTGGAGCTAGAGACAGATATCAATCAACCTGGCTCATCAATACACGTATGGGCTTTACTGTAACATCCCCCCACATGAAAAAGTATCATTTTGTCTATCACTCTGTCCTTTTCCCTATTTATGTAACTACTTCCTACATAACCAAGGTGAAGGCTCAGTGGGTTCCATTGTTGTTTTATATGCCAAAGGGTTGGGGGTTTGAATCCCACCGCCCTCTCTAGGTGTGGTGTTTTTGTTTGTCTTTTTTAAGCAGGGTGGTATTCCATGAAGCAGGATTTCTTGCTTAGCTGGATAACTTGTCAGATTTAAGGTAGTTTGAGCTACATGGACTTTATCTTTGTTCACTTACATTTAGCCCAGACTACCTTAAATCCAACAAGTCATCCAGCTAAGCAAGAAATCCTGCCTCGTGAAATAGGCCCCAGGTGTTTGAATTGAGTTAAGTAGTCTTTTGCTTATACTCTGTTTTAATACTGTTCCTTCTTTGTTTTCTTTTATTATGATGGTACTTTTAAGTGTTTTAGTGCTGCATGGCCCTTTGTAACCTCTTGTCTGTGAAAGGCACTTTATAAGTACATTTTATGTACTTACTTCTCATGTTTGTGTGGGTCTCTTCCTGCATTTAGGTGAATGGGTGTGTTGGAGTTGCCCAATGTGTGAGAGAGTGACGGCCCTGCCAAAGACGTGAGCCCACACAGGGCGTGCTCTCCCTTTAGGTTAGACCATTCTAAATGGAGATCAACAACCACACCCTTCCAGGCTGATCCTGAATCCTATTTCAAAATACAGCAAAGGGGCTGAGTGTGTAGCATTAATGCTTTACACCTCCACGATTAGGTGTGGGTGGGTGGAGTTTGCATGTTCTCCCCATGTTGTGTGAATTTCCTGTAGATACTCTGGTTTCCTCCCACACGCTAAAGACATGCAGTTCAGCTAATTGGTTTCTCTAAATAGCTGCGATACGTCCCCTAATCTTTCTGAATTGCTGATTAGGCGAATGATCTTACCGAATGACCCCAACACTTAAAGACATATATCAATAACTGGGTAACCACATTACAGCATTACTCGGCTGTTCACCATTATATTGTTGCCTAGCTGACTAATCCAGAACAAATTATTTACCAATTCAGGTGTCTGGATATTTGGTGACAATATTTAAGTAAGATGCTTCACAACATAAAAGTCTTTCGAGATCATGCAGCATTACAGATAGTGATCCAGGAACTGGTAGTGCTAAGGAACATAGAGGTGCTACGCCCCCTACTGTTTGCAAAAGATACACTGTGAGTGCATTTAGAAGCTGCATTTTCATCTTCATGTCCCCACTCAACTTGTTGTGGAGCCTTTAGTTAAAAAAAAAAAAAAGTTCTGATAAATTTACCTAGGGTTTGAAGATATTCTTTGTCCAGCTGCATGACTGTTTATTTAACCGGGCCATTCAAACTGATTAACTTCTGAAAGATAAAAATCCACACATTTTGAGGGATGGGGTTATTACGAGAGATATGCTCTGACTCACCGGCGGCCACAGCTGCTTATTAGGGCAGTCTTGCACTATGGATTCCCTGCAGTTGGTTAAACGAGAATACTGGCCAAACAACAGCGCCGTCACCTTTCTCTTCGGCTGTCTCATTTCATTACTCAATTCCGTGTGCCACTTGGTGGTGGTTTAAAATGCTAATGTCGCCCCTCTCTGCGGTAATCTTTCGGGTGAAGGCCGAGTTCCACGTCTCCAGGGCTGGGTGTTCTCGTAGTGTTTATCATGCAACGCAGCTTCCCGTCACCTGGAGGGACACGCTGGATATCGGTAGCCTCCAGCTTGGACATGCTTCCAGCTGGATTCGTGAACCCTGGAGCTACTTGGAGATAAGAGCATCCACTTTATGATGCAGAAGGGTTTTTTACAACCTAAGTGGGATTTATTCACAGAATCTTGAGAAAATATATCCTGTTTGAATGCATGAGCTATAAACGTCCTTTTTTGTATTTTATCATGCCCCTTTTCGCCAAACCAATAAATGCTCACCCTGCCACACATAAATAAACAGGCCTATATGCTTAGGCACACCCTAAGCTGGTAATTAAAATTAAGCTTTTGAAACGTGACTGCCCAGTGGTTAATCGCGCGTGAGCGCGAAACTGTTTCTGCATCTTAATTAACTTGTTGATGATGCGAATTTTATAAATGCATCTAAGTGAAGATTGCGCTGCTCGCTACCTTAATTGCCGTGTGTCTAAAGCGCACGCGCTGTGATTCGACATGCAATGAAATTTAATTTAGACAACGCAAATATTTCTGGGGGTGTTATCACAAGCCATCACACACGCAGTATATTCCCTCTGAATAAAACTGTGTCATGGGGAGGCTGTAGGCGCCCGTGTATGTAAATCCAGCTTTATTGTGCCTGTAGGTCGGCTTTATTTATTTCGATGGTGTGTGATTCAATTAGAGATCCCCCCCCTTCATGCTAACTGATTACATTCCCCAGACAGATCAGATGCCTTCTACTTCTCTTTCGGAGAGGACAAAAAAGATTGTTGGGAAGAGAAGAAAGGAAAGATGACATCAGTTAATCCCGCATTTCAATTTAGTGCCGCTTTTCCAGCGCGCACCTCGGAGACAGACCTGCTGGGGAGTGCTGTGTGCACTGTAACTGCTTATGACAGTATGCCAGCTCTGATGCGCACTCTGCCTCTGAATATCACAGGCAAAAAAGATAATAAAGAACACCTTTCTGGAATAATTCTCCTGGCGTTTCCCTTTTGCTGCTTGGGTGTGCGGTTTATTTAGTGCGGGAAACGGTGTGACAGCATAAAAGACGTTTTGTACTGATGGTTCACCATGCCTGTTTGGGCTCCGTATGCATCACAGTAATGCTTAAAATACAGCAAGCGGACAGTTCCCAGAGCTATCCAGAGCACCAATATGCTTCAGGCTAGGGAGGATGCATTAGTGCCGTGTACAGACTTTTCTAGGAGCAGGTGCTCACTCAGACAGTAGGGGGGGGGGATGGGGGCGTGGCTTAGGTTCAATTTTTGCCGACAAGAGGGGGTCTCACTCGGTAAATTTTGCACGATCGTCGGTTATCGAATAAGGGACAATTTCAATGGTTCGCCGAAATGCACCCCAAGCCCCCTCTCCCCCTCCTGCACATGCCCGGGAACCAGTAGAGCCTGCCTCCAGCCTGTTGCTCTTATGAGCAGTGTAGCTTGCAAGAGTGTGTTCAGCAGCGCTTGGTTCAATAAAAACACAATTGTTCATCGAGCGGCTGTCTCGCTCGTGACCCGAAATACCAGGTATCCGACACCATTCCGTAACCAGACGGAATCCACTTCATCTAACACCCATTTTCTATGTCACACAAACATGAAAGCTCCTTCGCATTGTGTACCAGTGCTTTTGTGTTTTTTATGCACAATGTCCCAGGACTCAGGGTTTCATGCTATATCTGGATGATGAACACCTTCTGATTCTGAATGTGAGATATGTTAAAACACTTTATTGCATGCAACGCTTGTAATAAAGCACTTTGCAGGGTCTCCAGTAATCATAGTCTTTTAATTCCCATGGTCTGGCTTATGTCAATCCATTTTCAATTTAATCAGTTCATTGGTGTGATTCTAACATGATGGATGGTGAGCATTAATTATCCCATTTTGTCCAGTGTCGCATTATGTTAACACTCGCAGTTGACAATCCTAGCTGGATGTCCCCCTGCCACCCACCGACACAGGAATCCTGCAGAATCAGGCTTTCACGTCAACAGTTTCGCTGTCTTCATCAAGTATTCATTTATCCATCTCAATAGCTTGGAAAATACTAGATTCACTATTGAGCAGTGGGCTGTTCATTGAATATCATTAGCAAAACAGAAAGTGCTAAGATTCAGCGGCGGTTCTAGGGAGGGGCCGGTGGGGGAGTCAGTGCCCCCGTGACAACATGCATGGCCCCTTCTGTGCCCCCCTATAAATACGTACGCTACTTGGGTCTGAAATGTATTATTATTACTATAATTATTTACATTTATATGTGTGGGCTAAAATCTTGTATGCTGGGAACAAGTGAAACACAAAAGTAAACACATTTCCTTGGCGGACTCTTAAAGCAGGTGCACCGGGTGGTCGAGTGGCTTCAGTTGGTGAAAAGCGAAGTTAACGACAGAAAAAAATCAAGCTTGATAAAGAAGGACAGTCTAAATAAGACATCAGAGTGAGTTACATATTTATAAAAACTGTCAAATGTGACTGCAAAGCATTGCATGAATAACTTAACCTACCGGTTTTAAAAATTGTTTTTTGTTTCTTAATGCTGACAATCTGGTGTAAGTAATACCTGGAAGACGTTAAGTTCAAATGCATCTGGCTCCCCAAATAGAACAATCGGCCTAGAACTGGCAAAAGATGAATGGGTGATTCATGAAGGCGTGATGTTTGAAAGAAGATAAATTTCATCCATGTAGGTGGATCAGAGTTGGAGAATCTGTACCACCCCCACTGCTAATATGCATAAGAAAACCAGTTCCACGCTCCTTACTGGGCATTAAAGCCTGGAGGACCAGTCCCACAGATACATCCAATTTGATTTTATAATGTAATCTTAAAAGCGTTAGGTCTAGGAAATTGAACTGCAAAACGTTTTTTAAATGAAAACCTATATTTTGCTGCTATATGCGGATGCCAAAAGAGGTACGATTATGAAAATTGGATCTGCAGGTTTCAGATAGTGCCAATTATATCTGGCGTTTCAGTCTCTTAACATACAAGAACAATACGACCGTATGGAGACTAATGATGATATTTGTAATGATTCATCAAGGAATACGAATTCCCAGAGATCCAGTCTAATGTCTGCTGTCCTGGCTCCATGCTTGAATGAATTTGAAAATGAAGAACTCTTAACAGAAATCACTCGCTGAAAATTTAAGTCGGTTAAGTAATGTATCTGCACGTTTAGCCGTCTCTGAAAAACTTCATGCAGCTCAATCTGCCAACCTGTCTTCAGTCCTAATTCTTCTGGACCTGTCTGTAGCATTTAACACAGTCAACCATCTGATCCTCCTTGAGACTCTCTCCAACCTTGGGATAGCAGGAACAGCATGGAAATGGTTTGTGTCCTATCTTGATGACTGAACATTTCAGGTGGCATGGCTAGGCTCCCAGTCTGCCCCACGGAGACTGACCACAGGTGTTCCCCAAGGTTCAGTCCTTGGACCCCTACTCTTTTCCATATACACTGGTACCCTTGGAGAGGTTATAACCTCACACGGCTTCTCCTACCACTGTTATGCAGATGACACCCAACTCAATCTCTCGTTTCCACCTGATGACCTCCAAGTTTCAAACCGCATCTCTGACTGCCTGGCTGACATCTCTTCTTGGATGACGTCCCACCACCTGAAGTTGAATCCCAATAAGACTGAGCTTCTGTACATCAATAGGAATCCGTCTCCAAATCACAACCTTGCCATTTCTTTTGAGAACTCTCTTATCGTTCCCTCAAAGAAGGCAAGAAATCTTGGTGTCACTTTGGATGATGAACTCTCATTCTCCTCACACATTAGCAACCTTTCCAGGTCCTGTAGATGTCTTCTCCACAACATTAGAAGGATTTGCCCATTTCTCAACACAGATGCCACTCAGTTACTTGTCCAATCACTGGTCATCTTCAAGTTGGACTACTGCAACTCCTTACTGGCTGGACTTCCACTAAAAGCAATTCAACCACTTCAACTGATATAGAATATAGCAGCACGACTTGTCTACAATGTCCCTAGGATCTCACATATCACACCTTTACTTCGGGACCTGCATTGGCTCCCTGTGGCTGCCCACATTAGGTTCAAAACCTTAACACTCACCTTCAAAGCCAAGAACGGAAGTGCACCTCCTTACCTATCAGCACTAATCAAGCATCATGTCACTTCTCGTCCTCTAAGAGTGACAAGCAAAGCTCGACTCGAGCCACCGTTACTTAAAGGATAATGTACATTGAGACTCTTTTCAGTGTTGGCTCCCCAGTGGTGGAACGAACTTCCTCTTACCATCAGAATGGCAGAGTCCCTCCCTGTCTTCAAACGCCATCTGAAGACCCACCTCTTCAAAGAACACCTTGGAGGCTAACCAGCTTATATGTAAACGTTATGTTTATATTACATACAAAAAAACTACCAACACATTCTCTTATCTCTGCATTAATGTTCTTTCTTCAACAGGGTTTTTAGGTGCGTAACCAAGCTGGCAGCAACTTAGTCGGCTGACAGTTATTATCCAAGTCTAGCTTTACAAGATGAAGAATAGTCGAGGACTACTGAGCACTGTTGTACGTCGCTCTGGATAAGAGCGCCTGCTAAATGCTGTAAATGTAAATATCTGCAAGTAGATATGAACGTCATGGTCTCAGCCGTCATAGCGAACCAAGCAGCTAGTTAGCCTATTTCTAAAAAAAATATCATTTCTTAAAAACAGTATCTTTAAAACGGCAAAACAACAACTTTTGAATTATACCTACAAATATTCTTCATTTCACACTTCATAAGCTTTTAAAGCATTCTATGTTACGTATTGTCCTTGTTTTTTTTGGATTTTTTTTCAGTGTATAACCAAATGTATTGGCACGAAACGCTGGTGTGCAGGTGTGCGCTGTAGTTGTAGCTTTCCTACTTCACATTCACAATTTGTCATGAAAAATAATAAAATTCAGCTTATAAAGCTATTCCCGGATGTAAGGTAATATCATATCGTTTTTGCTTTGGTTCTTTCATACACTTTAAGTACTGTACATCAGGTGTTACAATTTCATAACCTGACAGTTTATTCTGTTGACGCAGCCCTGACGGCCCAACACCCATCCGCCCCCTCCCTCCTCCGCTACTCTCTCTCTTTCTCTCTCGCTCGCTCTGTTTCCTTAGCAGTGAGTCTGTAAGGAGAATCTCATAATCAGGTCACATTTCACTGTAGGTCCGCCGTCCATCCGTGCCCGAAAGGGAAATCCTCCGTTAAAGTGTGAAACAAAAAAATCCTATTTTTAATCAGCATCGCAGACAGCTATGATCGGCATGAGAGATCTGGGGCACCTCCTTGTCCCAATACTGATATTGGTGAGGTCCTCCATGCAAGGAGAACTGAAAAGTGGGAAAGAAGCGGAAAATGCAGGGAATTTCATGGAAGATGAGCAATGGCTGTCCACCATATCTCAGTACAGCCGCAAGATCAAACACTGGAATCGCTTCAGAGACGTGAGTTCCTGTATTTTTTACAGCATCGTTGATGAGCCGTCTATGTCCCTATCCACTGGGCAAGATGCATGCGCGTATTGTATTTCTATCCCATGTTAATAATACGTTCAGCGCGGTTTTGATTTATTTGTTTGAGCATTACACGTTTTAAAGGAAATCAGATTACGCGGGCATCAGCCGAGCGATCGCCGCCCGTGAAAGATACAGCTAGATGGCCGTGTTAAGGGTACCAGCGGCAGGACTAACAGTGGGACCTCAGCGGGGGAGAAGCGGAGGTGCCGGCGGTGACAGCGTCGGGTTGCATCTCTCGCCTATTAATAAACAAACTCGAAAATTGGACACTTATCATATGTGCGTCTAACTGTACCTCCTCCTACCGAAAAAAAACAACTTTATCCGCTGGGTAGAATGATCAAAAATGAATAAGTTACAAATTTAGGTTGTCATGGATAAAACGTCTCATTCATATGTTTGATAATAGCCTACCTAGGTCCGAAGCAAAATGTAAGGGACATGGTTTAGGAAAGCATATACTAGCGGTCAGATGAATTATTTTGAGATATTTAAAGTGTCTCGATGAATAACCTTTAATGAGGTCAGAGTCAATCATCTAATGCAGAAACAATACTGAGAGAAAATAACGGATTGAACTTTTTGTTGATTTTACGGTCGGTGGCAAACTGATTTATATTTAAGTGTCTGATTAAAAAAAATAAAACGATGAAATATATACCTTTAAAGCGCACATCGTTGGGAACATCTATCCTATGTTTTTATGCTTATGTGATACATTGTGTTATCATAGCACTTTTCTGCGCTGATTATAAATATTGCTATGAACATATAATAAAGAGACTAAAAGCAGAAAGGTAAAAAGGCCCCATCCGTGAGCTTCCGAGCCGCACCTTACGAGTTGATGGGTCCATGGATTTCAGGAGAATTTGGGTTAATCCAAAGTAGGTTCAGTGGAATTCGTATCCGACAAAGCCCTTTAAATCTAAAAAAGATCATTCAGGATGAAATTCGGTAGGAACAACCAATAAACTAAATAATTTAAAAGCACTTATATTAGGCTAAATGTGTTTTAAACATGTGATTATTTAGTTCCAGGCAATAGACCTACTGAAGTTCTGTAACTACTTGCATGTACTACTTGTAACTACTTGCATACAGTCATGTTCAGTAGAACTTAAACACCGTATTTAGCCTATGCATTTTGACATAAATTCTTTACAGTTACGCAGCTGCATTAAAGCGCAAAAGTAATTAACATAAACGTAGTATCTGGACGGTCAGTGTTGCAACATAGTGTTAACAACAACATAAAATAACAGATAATGTTCTGTAAGGTATAATAAAGATATTGACCTTGGATTTACAAACACAGAGACAAATGCGAATAATAAACGTAGCATTTACCATTTGACATATTCTATTATCCTAGCTAGGCCAATTTAAATATTTAAAATTGTAGGCCAAGTTAAATATCGGTACGTTATAGGCTTACATTAACATCCGAGGTCTGTCGGCTTTTATGTGACCCTTTTGTAAGGGACTCTGGTGCATATATCCATGAAACACAAGCGCTAAAATAAGCAATATTATGGTATGGAAATATTATATTTAAATCAGAATGTCACACCACTAGAACATAAAAATCAAGCATTTTAAACAGCTGTTGCCGAAATTCCAGCGCCGGTATAAAGATGTACTTTTTAAACATGATAATGCAATTCATTCATAAGAAATTAATTTAGGTGGAAAGTCTGAGAAATTACTTTTTTGCTTCGAGGAGCAATGCTAAGGACTGAGACTCTTTGAATTTGTCCGCAGATTCCGGCAATTTCCCTCTTATGAGGTTCATTTCAGTTGGTTTCCACCGCCCTTTGAATCGAGTGGCAGCTCCTGCATTTCACCTTTGAAGTCCTACACGTGTAAAGTGGTATTGCAGACCTACCTATGCACAAATAAAGTAAAATATTTTCAGCACAGATAGAACAGGTCACACAGCAGACCGAGTACAGTTGTCGAATATCAGCTGACATTTTATTAGTCTGATAATACATCCATCCTGACAAGACATTAATTTTCTGGTTACTTTGGAAATGGCAGTTTGTGGATTTGTGAATTTGATTCGACTGGATTGGATTGCATTTAATTGGATTGGACCAGAATATACTCAGCACCACGGTATGGAAAGCCTTCCGAATCCACACAGTGGCCCTAAGAATCTGTCTTAGTTTCTTCAAAGCATTATTTTAGGACGCAGAGGGAGACCTTTTTTTTTTTAAAAAAAAATCCATTTAAATTCGAAGGTCATTATTTACACTGATACATATTGCTGACAGCCTGGACCTACTTGGCCTGAGATTAAGCAAATACTTCCTGGGATGTTGATTGAGGATGTACATTCAGTGGAAGTCATCGGGGAATTAGTCAAATTGCGACGGGATGGATTAGGTGTAAATGAGAACAGGATTATAAATGGATGTGCTTTGCAGGTCTACATGAGAGGGTTTGATATTCCAGCCAGAGCCTTCAGCACTTGCTGTATTTGCAGATCGATAGCTTATTGATTGGCTCACACTGGCTTCTGCATATAAATGTGTTTTACAGCAGTGGAGTGCAGAGGAAACACGTCGGCACTTGCTGGTTGAATGTCTTTCCTTTCTATTCTTTTCTCCGAATCTAAACATTTAAAGACAGCACACTCTACTCTGGCTCCCAGTGGATTAGTAGGCCAGTGACATTAAAAGATGCATTTGATTATCTTTTTTTGTTTGTTTGTTCTTTCATTTGGAAAGGGAAACGTGAATCACGGACATGCCCCACTCAGGCTGGTTGCAGTGGGCCATGGTGTAGCCCAGAAGGTTGAAATAGCCTCTCTAGTGATGAAGCCGTTGTGGGGAAGGTGGCCCAGAATTCTCTGGGGGAAGCTTGCTTTGATGCCAGGTGCCGCCTTGGCAACGCTGCGCCTGTCGAGTGTCAAGACTGTTTGGAAAGACATTTTCATTTTCTTCAGTTTCTCCAGCCATTGCCGCTTCCACATGACCTCACTGGGATGGGTGGTTGTGAAAATGAAGGAACAGGTGGATGATGATGCCATTACATTGTTGTCATAACTTATAACCATTCATCACAATAGAAAGAATGTTAGCTAACACTAATTGGCACAGGTTCAAAAACTGCCTGGAATTAAAAGTGCCTTTAAATAGGTATATATGGTCTTAAAATCTAGGAAGAATATCTCATTCAAATATTTGGAACTATATAAAAATCCTTCTGTTAAAGTTACAATGCATGAAAAGTGATACACATCCACATTATGTCTTCCTTTCCCAAAAAGTATTTATAAAAAAATTCTATGGGATGGGAGCACTGAATTATAAATGAAGAAAATGTGTGTTTTTGACAGAATGTGTTACGGTGGGGCATGGTGAAGGAGGGAAAAGAGAGGATGATCCACAGAGTGACTCCAACAAAAAAGGGGTTTATTTACCAACAAAACAGAACACATAACCAAAAATAAAATAAAAAAAATAAAGGGACCACAAGGGGTCAAAACCAAAAACAGTTAATACAAGAAACTAAATGAAGGAAAGAGAAAATGAACATTAAACTACAACTACACAGGCAGCAACACCGGAAACCACAATACTAAAGGCAGGGAAGACTATAGGAAGACTACAATATCTTAACAAGGAATAACGATCATGCAAATCATGCATACAATTAACAAACACATAGCAACACAGGGAAACAACCACAATGAACCAGCAACGAACAGGACAAGAACAGGCAGTTAAATATACAGCTAATATGGGCTAACAAGGAGCAGGTGTGGACCATAACCCAATTCAGTCAATCAGAAAAGGCACAGGACGACAAGAAACAGGTGGAATAAATTGCAAATAACAAGCATTAGTGACTAGGGAATAGTAACAACACTAGGGAGAATCAAGGAACAAGTAAAACAGAACATAATAAACTAGGTACGGGGAGAGTAACATTAACAAGACAAAACAACAATACAGTCACCAGAGGCTAAAATAAAACCAAAAATATAACATGAGGGAGAGGCAGCCTCAAATGCATGAGCAGAGGACTATCTGCCTCTGAATTGCACACTGAACCCACAGAGCTACACAGAAGCCCAGGGAGCTAGCAAACACCCTCGAGGAACACCAAATGGGATGGTCAGCAGGAACTGCTAGCTAAATGGGGAAAAGATGCATGGCACAGAGCTGGATAGACATTGACCCTGTCAGGAATGCATCAATATTTCTGCCTATTTTGAATTTGAATGACCATGTTTAATGGCAAATTCTCAAACGGATGAGTTACGAGTATATTTCCTTTCCAGAATAATAAGATTAACTGTTAATTTTAACAGAAAAAGTCACACAAGCAATATAAATAAAAAATACTAAAAATAATATTGATTCCTGCTGAATTTTCAGTAACGACGTATTGGGAATCTCGTGGCGTCATTATTTCACGTTCTTATGTTTTTCTGAATTGATGATTCTGAAAGTAATCGAATAAGATTTTGAGTGTGTGAGGGTCCCTGACATCTTGATGCACACTCAGCCTTTGAGGATGAATGCATCACTGTGCCTCTGAGTCCAGTATGCAGGATATGAGCCAAAAAGCGAGCATCTCACTTCTTTGCGTACAGCCTCACTCATTCTGAAACGTGTCACGGGGATGTGGTAGGTAGATACAGAACCGTTGTTTCTTGCATCGTCATGGCCCGTTCTGCACCGGAACGTCTCGGTGAGTCAGAGGCTCTCCTCTGAACTAACCGTCAGTGCCAAGAAGAAAAAAACCACAATGCAAATTACTTAGGAAATCTCATGTCCTTGATGATGTAGCTCTGGATTGTGTTTTACTGCAGAGAAAGTAAACACGTCCACATGATGCTAATTCTTAGGTTTTGTAGGTGTTATCCTGTTTCATAGGTGTTTGGCCGTGGGCATCTGCTCACCTTGCAGACGTGTGGTGCTGCCTTCCACTGGCATGATGAAATATGGATGAATGCCAGTATAGTCTCTGACTGGGTACCAGTTTTTTGGCATGTCTTTAAAGGAATTGCTTTTTTGCAAGATTTACCCATTGCAGTCTCCTGTTTTTCTCAAGAGGAAACGTAACAGGCAATCAAGCTAACAGATGCGTTTTGAAACATCCTTCTCTGATTAATAAATGACCAGAAAAGGATATAGAAGTGGGAACAAATGCTGCAAGTCTTCAGGTTTATAGAACAGAAAACAGAAGTCAGTAAATTATAGTTGTGTTATTGTAATTGAATGACAAGGTTCATTGGGAACTATAACAGTTAAATAAACTGAGCTTGTTCATGAATTGAGACATTGCCATACACCGACAAACATTCACATACTTTGCCTGTCGTTTTCTCCTCTCTAGCTACCCACAAAGCATCCTGTCTATTGGGACTGATGCGCTGTTGCGCGCTTGAAATTCAGGTCTCATCATCTCTTGCAGTAGAATTCCCCATTTCTTTAAAACGCCTTTATCTCTCAAAGATAGAAAGTTAACGTGTTTCCAAACTGCCTAATGCTCAAAGAAAACTGTGAAAGGAACCGAAGAGCTTAGGGATGAACGGAGTAGGAATTACGAGCAGTGAAATTCATTGATACCTACGTCTGGCTGCCTGTCCCAGGAAGTCTGAACTTTGCGTTCACTGCTTTCCTTCATGAATGGGCACGTTAAACAATGATGTGAATGTGTATTTATTAGAACGAGTGTCCCCCGTCCAGCTAGCTGTGTTTCATTAACAGTAGGTATGCCATTAATCTCATTGACCCAGTGTTTTGTGGGATTACAGTTTATTTATTTGTCATGAGATCATGTGCACATTACAGTACGACTGAAAGATTTCTGTGTTTCAGGTGAAGTGAATTATCCATGGTCAGACTGAGTCTATGATTAATGATCAGAGCAGATACATTTTAAGCAAGTGCTGTTTTATTCTGTAGTAAATTAATGTAGACCGGATATTAAACGTCGTCTATACACCGATAACATCTGACAGCATTTTAAATTCTTCTCTGGCAGTTTAACAGTAAAGGAATATTTTCAAGGTAGTTCATGTCGTGCTGATTTGTTTTCAGCCGATAAATATTTCACATATAAAACGTAATGTGTATAAAGCAGACTTAAACAGTCACAGCATGGTGAATTATTTATTCGGCCTTTTAAAAAGTCATGCGTCGTGTGGCGCTTTAAATGCAACAAAACTGATGTTCACTTCAAGCACTGGGCGCTTGATTTGACTGTGGTACCAAATGGTGAGATTCTGTAGTAATACTGGAGAGACATACATGTACTCTTTCAGGCTGACAGCATTAAACCATTACATACTAAATCTGTGAGTTACCGAATTCTACATCAGGGTTGTGGACTCTCGCGCATCTAACGTGACACTCACGCTTCCAGACTGTCATGTTCGCACAAGAAATCTTACAGAAAATATATATTATTCCATTATAAACCTGAAATTAGCTACATAAAAAGCACTGGGGTAGTTTGCGCACCCTACAGACTATTCACAAGCTAATAAAACTGTTACATACACGAAAATGAGTGTGTAGACTTGTCTCGAACTGAAAATCTCACGCCAGCCAGCTGACCAAGGTTGGCAACCCTGCTACATGTTTACACTGATAAATTATTCTTTACACTCTAATTGCTGTGGTGGTGTGTGGCTCAGCCAATTAGGATGCTTTGCGTGTGATCAGGTGGTCTCTAGTTCAAATCTCTGGGTTGGCAGAGCAATTTCACCTCTGGGCCCTCTAATTGGCTTTTCCAGCGTAAGCATCTGAATATTAATGAGCATTCAGTCATCCCTTGGTTATATTCAAGCTATGCAGTGGAAAAGTTACAAACAAGGCATGCATATGTGATATGGAAATTCATGCCCAAACCTGCAGAAAGAGCCCGGGCCACAATGACAGCGCTTCTGTGCTTTTAGGCCAAAATCTCACCTCAGCTGATGCAAACCAAAAAACAAACAAGCCTTAATACCAAGAGATTACTAACCTCTCAATAAGAATAGGTCACTAATAAAACAAAAGACTTTATCTTTTTCGAATTAACAATGATAGCGTCTTGGTTCAAGGTGAATCAATAAAATCAATAAAATCTACAGATCTGGCATTTGAAAATCCGCAGAGAGAGCCTCTTTAATGGAATCCCACCTTTTTCTGAATCAGCAACCAGATGAACAGTCACTCATGATTGCACATTGTATTTAAATGTGCTGAAAAGTGCTAGACAGAAAAATGCTCCAGTGGGGCTGGATAAATGGCCGGATCCTGTACTCTGACCCCAAGCTTTGGTTTCACCTGTATATTTATGTGTGTATATGTCTCAAAGGAGAGCATGATGGGATATGCAAAAAGAAGCATTCTTTTTGCATATCTCGATGTATCTGTGTCTTGTGCAAATATCAAATAAAAATGTCATTTTTGACATGATACGTGCCAAGATCAAATTTCTCACATCGCCATTCATATGTTTACTTTGATGATTAAACCGTCACGTGTGTGCTGGGTGCCTTTCTACGTCCCCTACTGGCCAGAAGGTGGCCCTTAGCCAGCCCGATGCCTGGCTGAAGTGAATACTCAAATTAAGGCTATAAAAAATACCTTGATAGAGCTGAATAAACAGGAACGAAGAACAGGGGTGAAGGGACCGTGTTTGAGGAAGGCTGTTCAAAGAGATGAAACATGATAGAAGCACTCATAAAGGATTTTTTCTCCTTATTAAAAACCCTTGTATGCAGACATCATTTCACTGGAGACTGATAACTTATGGAGAATATTTATTTAATAATGAAATCAGGGTATTAAAAGTATATTATGCGCTTCTTAATGGGATAGAGTGTGCACTGCGGACAGGAAAGTGCCGAGAGAGAGCGTTTGAAGAGGCCTGTTCAAAGCTAGGTAGATGAAATGGCAGCCAGACGAAAAGGAAGTGAAAGGTGTCATACGACTTTAAAAGTCATCTTTTTTATCATTTCAGCAGAGACTGGAAATGAATGGATTTTTTGCTCAAATGCTGCAAAATTACCATAATTTATTATTTATTAGCATGCAATATTAAAGAACGTAAAATGACATATCATACAATAACTTCCAATGGGAACCTGCGAAAATGGCATGATACGGATTAATGCCCTCCCGAATCCGCGTCCTATTTTTAAACAGAGCAGATTCTTGGAAAATGAGTAGGCATTAGGCTGCGTGTTTGTGTCAGTTTTATACTGGCAGTTAATGAAGGCTAAAATTACTTACCACACGTTCGATTGTCACACCCTGGCAGGAATTCTCAACAGTTTCACACCTCCTTCAGAAGTACATTTTTTTTTCTGAGACGTGCTTTGGAAAACTGCTACAAAAATGTTTAGTAAATATTAAAGGTCGAACACAAGGTTTTCATTGACTCCTACGAAAACCACATCAAACATGAGCTGGGAACTGTAGATGGAGAATGAAATTTGGTGCATAAATATCTGCACCTGTGTTACAAGCAGAAGTCATTGTGCAATTAGAAAGCCCCTAGTGCCAGGGCCTCACCATTTGTCAGAAGCAGCATGAGGTGATTACATGTTACCCATCTTCCTTAAGCACATTCTCACTATAAGGTTACAGTCAGCCTGAAGCCTGTCTTATGCAGCAAAGGGCACAAAGCAGGGGCCACCCTTAACACACGGGCACCTATTTACTAGTGGCCAAAATTTCCAATTTTTAGAGATTGCACAACTTTATTCAACTGTTGCTCCAGTTACTTATTTAATCTTCCAATGTATGATATTTGTAACATTCTTTTATTGTTTATAAACTTTACCGCCAATATTCGTGTAGTAATGTTTAAAACGTAATGCCAGAAAATGCTAGGTGTTTCCACAATTTTGGCCACTAGTGTAGCTGTATGCAATGTATGCACTGTGATTACCCTTGGCATGCAGACTTGTTATTATGTGGCTAATGTTACATGTGTTTTTTTAATATTATTTAATTTTTTTGCCTTGTTATGTTGGCAACAGAATTATAAAAAGTGGAGTAGGGCTGCACAATTCTGAGCAAAATACGAATCACGATTTTCTTTTTCACTCAGACTTGAGATCACAATCTTCTTGAGCCACATTCTGTATTTCTCTCTTTATTGTTATTTTGCATTACATATTGTCTTTATGAAGATGGAATGAACAATGATACATAGATGATATATTGGTTAACATACTGACATTGCCTGGCTGATATTTCAACTTTATCAGTATTCAGAGTTAGCAGCACCAGAGCTAAAGATACAATGAGGTGGGGGGGGGGGCATGCCTTGAGATAAAATCCTGCTGGCCCCCCTGCCTGGACACTCCACCACTTAATTACTGGCAGGGGTGAGTTTTAATGTTGCTGTAGCCCCACTCAAAAAGTCACTTTGCCCCCCCAGTGTAGTGATTCTTTGTGGCCAACAGGGATCCTCAAACCGCAGGGGCCACACAAATGCATTTAAGTGGTGGTAAATGCAGCCGCTGATTACAGTATTTCATAAGCTACAGGTACCGCAAAGGAGGGAAGGAGGGGGAGTTAGGATGATTCCAGGGGCCCCTAAGTGACATGGGCCCTAAAATATTTGGAACATAATTGGATTGGTGTGGGTTGGGGGCCCAATATGATTTGCTTTCATGGGGCCCAAAATCTCCAGTGGCACCCCTGTTTGGATACATAAATTCTTCATACAGCTGGAAGGAGACTGGAATAGCTGATGTAAACATACAAAATCATGGGAAGAACGCGCAAACTACACACCTGCTGAGGGAATCCAAACCCCCAGCCCTGGAGGCGTGAGGCAGCGGGGCGACCCACTGCGACACCACGCTGCCTGCTTCAAGAAACATAAAGAAAACAAACGGATTTTTTAATAAACAGAACCGAATGTTTCTGTGCACCTCGCAAACACTTCTTAAAGCAATTTGGCAAACGGTGTTAACTAGGTGTGCCTGTAGGAGCTTTTTGTGTGTGTAGACAGCACCGTTGTTGATAATCGTCAGCTAATTCTGGGCAAGGCATAACTTACAGACTGTTATTTGCTTTCTTTAATGGAGCAAAAAACCAAGGTGCAAACTGAACCCTGACCTATAAGTGGAATAATGAACCAAACCCAAGACCTAATTAATTTAATGTAAACTATCTGCAGACATACACCGTTTAACGGTTTGTGTTTTTCTCCTTCGTGCACTATACCCAATGCGTTTAGCCATCCAACACAGCTGAAGCTGTACAAACGACCCCTTAAATCAGGTCGTGATGTCAAGTCTGTTTTAATTCGCACATTGTAATTAAAATGATTTGAAGCAGTAGATTTAATGGAAGACTAAACATTCTCAGTTACTCCAGGATTGTATTTGAACCCAGGTTTAGTATTGGATGCAAATGAATAGTCAGTGGTCTCTGAACGCTTACATGGGTTTCTGGTTTTATGGTTTTTCTGCAGGTCCAGCCGGTCAATATTATTCCCACGGAATTGGTATTGGGGTTATTCTCCCATCTGTTTCTGATTTGGCGGTTTATAACGTAAATCTGGGAGAGAACTGTGCAGAAGTAACGGGCCTTTGTAATTAATCGACGCGGAACACAACAGCCCCTGCGTTCGGAACCTGCCACACCGCAGCTGCGGATGTCGTTACGGACCCCGGATTTCATCGTTCGGAATAAAGGCGGCCTCCGCGGCCCAGAACCTCAGCTCTGCGGCAGAAGCTCATTAGAGTGTCTAGTCCCCCAGACGGAGAGAGGGAGAGACGGCGCACCTGTTACGCCGAATCCGCGCCGCGATGAATGGGGGTGGCCACATCCTCTCGCGCGATTGGCTCCTGTGCTCCCCAGCCTTCATTATGATGTGAGGGTGGTGGTTTTGGGCTGGGGTGGGGTGCCGGTGCTCCGGAGGTTGCCTGGCTTTCCGAGCGGCTTCTCATTTCCGCCGCTCATTCGCCCAGCCCCGAGACCGCTGTTCAGCCTGGGATGGGTTCAAGGGCGACGAGAACTGTAAGCGCTTTGTTAGGTGGGCTGTTCCGGCTCCTGCTGGCTCTTTCTCCACATCCTGATGACTGGGCAGATGTCATGGCATGCTAATCAAGGCCGCCGCCAATCGCACAGAGCGTGTGCCCGCTCAGTCCAGCGGGAGCGAACGTCCACGCAAACAAAACACTGCTGCGAATGGAAATCACTTACATTTTTTTTTTAATTATCTGACTATAAAATATTCACAAGTACTGAGTGTAGCCCTGTGTATTTAATCCGCCTCGTATTACTAACCCCGGAGGGGGCGGAATATCTTATGACAGCGAAGGTAGGGATTATATTTTTAGTATGCCAAAGATAATGAGTTTTGATGTCTTGACCGTGGAGCTAGATTTTAGGGAAACGTCAGGGAAAAGCCTTTCACCGGGGTTTGAATTCCAGTATGACTGGAATGAACTAAAGGGGTGCAGTGGAGGATTTTGGGATAAGGCTACAGCCTCACGCGATGGATTGGTGCAGGGCAACGGGTGTAACAGCGCATGTAAGGATGGAGCAAGGAAGAGCGGTGTCTGTCGCAGTAGAACATTCTGGAACCCACGTGCGTGAGTGATGCTGGCAGTAAAGCTCATACTGATGAGCTCTGCTTCATTTATGAGACACGCGGAGTCCAAGCTCTTTATTGAGATATACATTTTTAATGGCTGCTGTAAGTTAACTCGGAAAGTGTGCATTCTGGCAGGACTGAGATGCGCGCATAACAGATTTTGGCAGCGAGCATCGTGCCGGCATCCCACCCGTGTGTTTCCAACGGCACCTGCGCTTTGCCGTCCCTGGGTGACCCGTAATGTAGCCTGACTGCGCTCAGTAGCCAAAATTTTCAAGTCTCCGCCAGTGTAAGTGATGCTTATAATGCTGCTTAACAAACAAAAACAAACCAAAAAAAAGACGTTTGGGGAAAAATGCTGACGGATGGGCTGAAAATGCGTCAGCAGGGAATATGTGAAGACGGACAACGGGCACATGCCTGGGTTGCTCCAACTGTGTCGCTTCGGAAAATTCTGCAGTCAGATTATCAAAGAGTACATCTGTGTTCTCAACAGCCTAATGAACGATGAGACCTAACGGCAGGTAACTGGTGAACGTGCTCTCTTGTTCTGGGTGTAGGCTGAAGATGTAGCACCTTGTTAAAAAGGTTCAGACCTTTTATAGGGGTGGGGGGGTAATGAGTTTGATAGGCTGACTCGGATAAAATCAGAGGGAATGAAATACCGCAGAGCTCTTTGTGTGCCTCCGGGCTTTATTGAGTGCAGTCACATCCCCCTCTCTCGCCGCTGTGGACGCCGCTTTGTGCCCAACAAGGATTTATGTCTCGAGGAAGCAGAAGTCCCGCAGTGCTGCTCCTTCCCTCACAGGAGCCTTTGCCCCCCTCCCCTCTCCCCAGCACAGTTGACATGCTGGTCCTCCTATCGGGGTTGCAAAAGGTCTGCTTACACATCCTGTATACCCTCGTGTCACATGGATACGCCTTAGTTGTCCAAGTCGAGAGGATTTTCCCAGCAAACTCCTTTAATTTGAGATGCTTTTTAGCCATCGGACGTGATCGCATTCATGGCACATCTGCGCCAATGGGCAGCATTCCCCCGTTTCCCGAAACCTTTTCCTCCCAGTCGGCGGCTCCTACAAACTGTAATCAAGTGATTAAGCGGACAAACCCACCATTTTGTCAACCCTCGGGGCCCCGGCTGCCAGATGATCGAGCTTTCTGACGAGCGGATTTAAACACAGACGATGTGGCACGATTGATTTGTTTTTACACCCGCCAATACATGCCTTTCTGGCCTGATCCCTTTGCAGTGTTACAGCTACACTAGTGGCCAAAATTGTGGAAACACCTACCATTTTTGGCATCACACTTTAAAAATTACGAAACGAATATTGGCGGTAATGTTTATAAACAATCAAAGAATGTTACAAATATCAGACACTGGACGATTAAATAAGTAACTGGAGCAACAGCTGAATAAAGTTGTGCAATCTCTAAAAATTGGAAATGTTTCCACAATTTTGGCCACTACTGTATTACATAGCTATTGCATTTTTTTTTGTTTTACCCAAACAGTGTCTGCAAGCAGTTGATAATTTGGGTTCCTGTAATGGATGCAGAAACAAGGGTGGAGAAGATGCAGAGTAATAGCATTACCGCCTGTAATGCCGTTGAGTCAGTTGACGTCGAATAGGGTTTCATCTCCTGTATTAACAGTGTCATCGAATCGGTCAAGACAGATGTCTAGAATATCTACATCCCCCATCTATAAGTCAAGAGGATATGTGGAAGCAATTTAATTGGTTATAATTATGAATTTATTCGCTAGCCCAGATGCTTTTAGCAGATGCTGGTAGGTGATTGGTGCCAGTTTTGGGTGATACAGCTGGATGTTTACTGAGTTACTATTCCAAGTATTTCTCCTTCAGGGTGGGGTTAGAACCTGCATCCATCAGCTTTATTGTGTTTATGGGGTCTATTCCGAAGCTTTCCCGGCGTCCCATTTCACGCCCCGTTTCCGTGGCGCCGTGCTAGCAGCAGGATGGGTGGTGAGTCACACACACAGACGTGACAGAGGGGAGAAAACAAACGGACACGCATATGCGGCCCTGGCAGCGTCAGCACCGTGAATGTGAAAGGGGCCAATTATGAAGGGATGGCGGTCAGTGTAGCTGAGTCCAGCTATAGCCGCACAACGCTATCGATTACCGCTATTCTCAGGATTAAATGCATGCCGTTTTAATCAATGAGCCACTAAAATAACGAAGTCACGTATCAGTGTGTATATCCCGACACACGCTCTGTCACAAGGATTTCCTTATTTTTAGCTACTCGATGACACAGAAATGTACGAAGAGGGGCCATAGAGAGCAGTACCAGTGAGGCAGATGGTTTGCATGTTCTACCAGCCCAGTGCGTTGGAGGCACCAAGCCGCTGGCACGAAATCCACAATGCCGCTCTCTTCTTAAGTGACAAGGCTGCCATCGACTCGCACGTGTTGAGCATGCGTGTCGGCCTACGTAAGGAACATGTTCCGCTATTAAGAGAGCATTTTCGGGAGTTTAACTATTTGTTTGTTTGGCTTTTAGGCTGTTTTTTAAAATGTGATTTTAATGTCTTTTTATTTTAATGTATCCTTGTGCCCTTGTGAAGCATTGCCTTGCGTCATAATTGTGCTATATAAATAAACTTGCCTCTCCTTTATTGCCTTTCTGCTCTGATGCAGAGTGACTATTACTGACAGTGATTACAAGAACAAGAAGACTTTACATCATTGAATCGGATGTCATTTTACAAGAAGTGCATTATTTCAATGTTTTAAGTTATTTTAAAGACATATTTACTATTTATTTTTAACCTATGCATATCTTACCTTAACTCATCCGTATCTTGTATTGATTAATCATCACCTTAAGCTGATTATTTTCTATAAGTGACACTTTAATTTATACTTTGGTAGTAAAAATAGCAGAAATTCAGTTTCATTATGTGGTCTATGAACAAAATGAATGTATATAGTATTTTAGGTCTTAAAGGAATGACGAAATTTACATGCTTTTTAGGTTGAACAAAAGGCTTCTTTTCTTTGAAAATGCAAAAGATTGAATATCAATTTTGCTTTATCTACAGCTTGCTCTAATCACTAAATCCTTTGTCAGTATGTGTTTATGCAGCGGTATTGGACTGACATGCATGAGCACAGCAAACTTTTTTTAAACACAGTTTTTTTTAAACAGTTTCCCTGGTCTCTACCTCACCTCACTTTGAACTGTCACACTGAATAATTAGTTAATCCAAGATTCCCTTCCTGGCACCCGCTCTCATTCTCGATGCATTATTTATTGTTGCATCAACTTGAAAGTTGTCTGGGCTCCAAGCCTTTGCAGTACCCCACTGAGATTAAGCATGCATGCTTCCTCTATCCTGTTTGCATGAGTCTCACCAGACCTGGTAGAGATCTCCATGATGGCCTGATATTAAGAGACAAACATGGCTGCCATGTTGATTGAATTGCACCTGCGGTATGAAAGTCTCATTGCATTTACTTATTTAGTAGACGCTTTTATCCAAAGCGATGTATATTTGAGAGGGCAGAGTCAACCAGTTCTTGGAGCAACTGGGAAGACCCTTGCTCCAAAGACCCAAAACCCACTGAGCCATATTCGCCCCCTTCTCCTACCCTCTTTACTAGACCTGGCCAACCCTTTTCGGGGCTGTAAATAAAATTTTATTAACCTAGTTGTCGTTTATCTTCCCATTCTGACAGGCCAATCTGACGGTGGGCCCCCTGGTGGCCACTGGGTCCTAAGCAGCTGCTTAGCTTTCTTATTAATTATCAATTAATTAATCATCAATTTTACGTAAAATGATATATAAAATTGGCCTGGGGGCCCAAGGTGACAGTTTACCGAGGGCTCCATAATTTCTTGGTATGCCCCTGCATACATTATCAGGTGTGTTTTAGGACCAGAAACCTTTGCCAATACATGTGGCGAAAGAGGGAGGGAAAGGGTTAAAATGATATTATTGTTGTAGCTAACATATTCCATGCATCAGCAGTAGTGACTGTGTTATCTATTTACACGCAAAATATAGCCAGGAAAATCTCTTGTAATGACACAATGACCTTCCCTTCCCCGCAGCTCTGACATAAGCGAACCTCAATCTCGCGCCGCATTTGCAAACCACCCTCCCCGTTTGCTACACCACCGATGACAGCGACTGTCAGGCATAAGCCTGGGGACGGCGAGGGATTCATCGTGCGATAGGCAAACGTGTTGCCATTGGAAACATACCCGATAATACAGCTTAACACCCTGATAAAAAAGGCCTGCTGGGTACACGCCGCACTCCTGTAATCAAAAGCCAGCCACATCCTCAAGATCTGGCAGCATTGCTGCAGGACTGTGACCAAGTATCCATGTGGGATGAATGAACCAAATTTAAGAGCGCCGAATCCGATCTAGTTCTGTATGCAGCGGCACTGCTGAAAGCCTGGAGCCTACGCTTCTCCGAAGGTTGCCGTGCGATGGTTGTCATTGAATTCATGTGCACATCACAGCATTCTTCTTGTGCTCAACCTTCAGCGCCCAATGTTCACAGATCTTCTGATCACATGGCTGATAAAATGATGTGTTCCATTTGAGCTCGGAAGTCGGAATTTCCAAGCTCTTAGTCAGAAATTTCAACGGGAACGCCCTCGACTCAGAAAGTCGGAGGAACCTCTATAGCCCTGTCCTCAGAATTCAAGATGGCTGCGCCCTTTATGAACAGAAGTGAAAGCTGTAGTCACATACTGTTTATTAACACTTATGTCTTATTTGCGTCTCGTAAAATTGGTCGTACACACAGTACTGTCCAACCTCTATCTGTAGTCGTGTTGTTACGATGTTTGTTAACGCAAAATACTGTGTAATGTGTTATCAACTGGTATTGCTAAAAATGTTTAACAATAACCCTGCCCATAACTGGTAATGCTAACGACTTTCCAACTTTTTGTACTGGAACGTGATTAACTCGGGTATGACGTCATTCCCCACATCGACTTCCGACCTCTGAGGTAAATGGAATATAGCATAAGTTACAGTGCAGCGATATATCCGATAATCAGGACTAGGACAGGTGAGATTCTCTGCTAGGAAGATCCAGATGCCTCATATGTTTTAAAAAGGTCGATTGAGCAGTGAGACGCTGCCTCTCGTGAGTGTGAAGGCCTTTTGGAGTTGAGAAGCACATTCATATCAGCTAGAATACACCATTCCATACATTTTGGTCCAGCAGCTGATTTAGCAGTCAGCCTGTGTGCCTCTTTTATAGTTATTATAGACAGACTCACTGGATCAACACATTTTGATCGTGTACATAACACTTTACTTACTGTACACTTATACATTGGCCTGTTTGCAACAGTCATACTGAAGTTGCCTATCGATAGCCGTAAATATAATCTCGAAACATTATTTCATTTTGCCGAATTCCTTTTAGGAGACATGGTAACAGATTTCGATTTTCACAAACTCCTTGAATCAGATTAACAGTGCAAGGAAGCTCAATGAAACATGTAAAACGATTTTTGTCCAATCCCTAAGTGCATGTGAGATAAATTCAATAGGGCATTTACCCGTCCTTCCTTATTCCTACTGCTGCTAACTGCCCGGCCTGGAACATAATGCTCGGCTCCAAATGAAGCTTTTTGTTGTGCTGTTAGGACCAGAAAAAAAACGATAGTTCCAGAAAAACAAGACCTACAAGCCAAAATAGGCAAAACACAACGAGAGCATGCATTGATTCTCCCACTGTATCATCTCATCTATATGCCACCTGAATCTTCCTGCCCCTAGCCAGTACAACTAGTTTTATGTATTATATTGTGTTTTCTAATTGAGAATGGGCCAGTCTTGAGTACCAAGCTGTTCTTGAAATAATCATTTCAAACTTGTTCATTTTGGGCTCGCTATTCTGGTTATCACCAGGCTGCTAGGTCTTTCCCATTGGTCTTGTTCCCATCACAGAGTGCGTTCATCTTGGCTTCAGCCAATCCTAAGTCAACCGTGAAATAAACAGTCTGTTTTATCGGTCAGCCCGCATTTTGGCTGGGCCATTTCTGCAATGCTACGAAGGTTGTAAAGATCAATGCAAGTTAGCAAAACCGTCTCAACTTGGCAGCAATAGGAAAAACACCCTCGATTTCATGGCTATGCCTAGCTTGAACTGCCTCTAAACTAAAATTTGGGTCATGAAATGGCTGCTTCTGTTGTAATGATTAACAAGACCGAGCTTTATTTATCATGCTACTCTGTTATCCAAATTAATAAATGTTATGCTATACAATCACTTCTGATAGTAAACACAAATTAAATACGAGAAACTTGGCTCAAAATATTTTCTATCCTTTTGTAGTCTATTCACAGTTTTTTGTAAAAAAAATTTCTATTGTCAGTTTGTCAAAGGCCGCTTACAGCATTGCTGGAAATAATTTCAAGGAATGGGTAAATCTGAATGAAAGGCAATTGTGAATGATCTCCTTTCAGACATTTATATTTTCTCTTGCTTTTCCAGTGAAGGTCAGCCAAGTAACTCATAATACACCTTCAGGTCTGGCTTCAGTAACATATCTGCATAACTGTCTGGCTCACGGTTGCAATGGCTTTCAAAATATTTCCCTTGTACTGTCAGGAGGGGAAAGAGGATGACCTATAGGCATGCAGCATATGTCTCTAAATTAAAACCTGAATCATATTGTGCTATAGCCTGCCCTGATTTAGCAATTTGCCAGATGAGCAGGTAACGACACCCTGTGTTTGTACAACGCCTGTTTGGTTCTTTTCAGGATGAAAGGCGCATGGACAAATATCAGGAGATTCAAATATTAAAAGTTCAACGATGTTAAACTGTGGAAGCTTTGGACCGTATGAATCCATAAACCCAAGATCTATAGCACATGGATTGAATTGTATCGAACGCAGTCCGCAGGGCAGACACGAGATAACGCCATGGTCTTATCCACTCGCAAGCACAAAAACAGACGGTCTTCCTAATTGGATGAAGTCAGTCCTTCATTACATGCCATGCTGTGCACCGCGAGGTCAGCTCCCTGCTCTTTCCCTGATTTCCATTGGAGGTCACTAGGGTGTGCCGCACGCTAAATGAAAAGGGGCGGGGAGGCTTGTAGCTAGCAGTGGGAACAGCGATATTTTAGAGCAGTTGGTAAAAGATTTAAACCTGTTACTGAAAACAAAGCTTCAGAATCACAGCTGATCCATGTAACTCAATTCTGTGCCCTGAGATAGTGCCCCCTGGGTGGGGGGGGTGGGGGGGGCGGGGGATAGGGGGATATGTGGTCACGTAGTCATCAACTAAATGTGGCTCTTGCAACGTAGAAACACAGATACAAACCAGTTTGAGGGGAAATATCATAGATGCATTGTAAAGAAGGGCAAATTCTTTGTGTTGGAGTTGCGCACAGTTTACTGGCAGTAATCTTTTCAACCTTTACCGACGCCAGGACCCTCACAGACAGCTTCTCTGTGGTGTGAAAGGCGCTATTTCGGAAGGCAGATGCGTCCTTTTTAGACGGCCAGGTTCGAACGTGCCGTCGTCCCGACGACCGCGGCTTCTTAATGGAAGGGCTCCCACCCAAAGCGGGAGCACGGCACGCTCCTTGTCACTCTTGACGGGGCCTCATGAGCGAAGTCGGGAAAATTCAGGAACATTTATGTGTGAAAGACATCAGAAGCTTCATCAAGGCAGAGCTCCGTGCACCCTGGGAATGACACGGCATGTGGCTGCGCTTTCTCCCGGAGAAGAAAGGCAAGTGCGCACTTGGACGCTCTTTGTGGGCCCATCTACACCTTCCCCCCGCCGCATCTTAAGCATTTGCCTGCGCACAAAGAATTGCTTTGCTTCCTCACGGAAGACGACAGAGAACAAATGGAGCAAAACAAAAAAGAGGCAAGAACACAAATAGCTGAGAAGTAACGAGAAATGCAGGTGAAAAAGGAGATTCGTCAGTTTCGAGAAGCTAGGGGGCCGGGGGGGAGGGTGGTCCTTATGTCCAACGTGACAGAGCAGCAAACGGACCCGCACCTGATAATTCTCACTTCATCAATGGACCCTCAGCAGATCAAGGTCAAAAAAATCAAAAATGTCACCTTTGGAACAGACTCCAGTGTCACCTCGGGAGGCTGTGGCCGGTGGGCCACAGATGGCCTTAAAGTCGTCGATGGGGAACTTTCTGGAATTACAGCTGCTGGCAATGTCTGTCTGAACCTCTGCCCCATGCTGCCCTGATTTTCCAGTCCCTTAATATCAAAGCATTTCTGGTCAGTTTTAAGCATTGTGCTTTTAATTAGAAATGTGTAAATTAAATCTTTTTTAAATTTGTGATTTTTAATTATTTTCATTAACAGTGGTACCTTATAGATAGTTAATACCGTGACTTGACTGTTTTTGGTCAGCTTTTGGGTAAGACTGCAATTTATATTTTATGTTAAGTAGGGAAAAAATTAAATAGTATGAATAAAGAGTACTGATGTTCTAAAATAAGAGGGAATCCATCTTTTTGTGTATACTGTTTTAAAATTCACATTTTAATGGCATTCATTATGACTCTGGATGTTGTGATGCACCATCTGTCCTACATTGTATAGGAAAACTGGTAGAGTGACACGTGCACAGTAGAAAAATTTAAATAAAAACAAAGGGGACACTGATAGCAGCAAATGGACACACCTCAAGTACACATGCGATGCCAGGTCATCTGCCAGTGTGACCTTCACCTGTTCGACAGGTTGGTCTCAGTGCTGGGGCTACGGAGTGTGAGACATGTAGGTGAGAGGCTGGCTTGGGCTCAAGCCGAACAGAAGCACCCAAGGACAAAATTAGAGATCAAAGCAAATTATGGCAAGCGGCGAACTGGGCCAGGAAGTCAGATAACGAGCCAGAGAACGAGCCAGACATTAAACTAGAACCAAATCAAAATACTGAGCTAAATGGAACAAGAAGCCAGAATGCCAAAACTTGGGACCACTTGACAAAAACAATGTATCAAGTCGCTAAAATCACACGCTAATATTAATTAGCGATGGAATACTAAGGGTTGGAATGCTAACATTTTAGTACGGTAAACAAATACCAAATTAGGATGAGTGTGCCGGCATTGTGTGTGTACTGCAACCTGCCATTCCAGGCATTGATCAACCCACCGTTTTGTTTTTCCCCTGAAATCTCCGATCTCCGATATTTCACGAGATGGGATCGATTTTTTTTTTGGTGGATCCATGCTGTAGCATTCAGCAGGTGAAAGGAGCAGACCATAGGCGTCGTCCATTATTGGCTCCTGAAGACAACAGGAAAACAAGAGAAGGGAGCTCGCAAGCCTGGGCGTGCAGCATCTCCACGCCGTAATGATACACCAGGGGTGAATGTCTGCGAAAGCGCATGGTGTGAGCAAACGTGCCCCGATTCATTAGCTCCTTGGCAACTGCCGAAATGCATCATGGGAAATACTCCCTAAGGGCGCCCATCGACTGATATCACAGCGGCTATGAGTGTAAGCTGTTTCCCCCGGCACCCCTCCTGTGCCAGCCGAGCCTAGCTGACTTTGCAGATTAGGAAAGGATTGGAAAAGGATCACAAGATCTCGCTGGTGCTCTAGATGTTTTGGATATGGGGTGGCAATACTATTTAATGCTGAAAGCAGAGGTAAATGGTCAGAGGCTGGGCTATTTGAGTTGTCGGAGTTGGGGGTTGACGGCAGTAAAAGTTAAAAAGTTAAACTTTTATTAAACAGGGATAGTTGAGGCCCCTTTTTAGCGGAGGCCCACGCACTTCAGCCCAGGTAAACCCGTTCATCTGTGTATTAAAGTGCCCCAGGTTGAAGGTGATACGTACCAGCACCAGCATGGAAGGATTCATCAAATGCAAGAGATGCCAAGTGCTGGTACACCAGAGGGTGAATATTTATGGAGCATGGAGCCCAATTTTTGTCAGTGTTCTGTATCGCAAATTATCTGTGTATGATCCATTATTGCCCCAGCACAGAAGACAAATAATTTATTGATTTCTTTGGGTGTCCTGTGAACTTGCTAAGTTTCATAAGCTTTCAGAGTGGAAGAAATTGCATTGCGCCAGAATCGCTTCCGATGCCTGTCGATGGAAAGTGGATTACATCTGAATTGCATTGTGCTTATAAATATTTCATTTCTGCTTTACACTTGACTTGTTTTCGGCAGATTTCCGTAATTGATTTTATGTTTTTTTTTGCCTGTTCCTGATGTGCCGTGCAGGGTGAGTGTGGAGTACGAGCTCGGTAGTGGCACTCCTCTCCCCTCCAAGCCGGAAAGGCGGCTGCCAGCCCACTCGTGAGCTGTGACACGCCACGGCCGGTGTGTTGTGCAGACGCTCCCCATTTCTTTATGTGGCTGGATTTTCCGAGGCTCTCATCAGGCTACGTTTCGGCGATGATGAGCTTGGCAGCCTGGCTTGTAAAGATGGGCTCTTTCTCAGATGGAAAGTTCTAGAACTGAAAAGGCATGTGATGCACTGGCAAGGTAAAGTGTGTGTGTGACTGTTTGCTAAGTGTATGAGTGTGGGTGATCGAAAAAGGGGCACTCAGGACCTCAAAAGTGTGGGCACTTTCAATTGTCCATGCACAAAGGGCAGGTGTTCAAGTGCCCCATCCCCCCATGTCCCCGCCAGAGGGTGAATATGGCCAGAACACGTGATGCCTGAAGCCAGGTGGAACATAACTGTTCACATTTAACCAACAGCCTCTCAGCCACAACTATTACTGTGTCAGGCTTGACCTTGAGTGCCTTACCACTTTCGTTGCACATTAAAAAACAATATTGTCGACACCGCTTTCACATTTTCACAGTTTTATTAGGATTTGTCCCCTTTTGGCAGAGATTACAGTGCCTGTACGTATAAATAAACCTCTGAAGTAAATATTATGTTGCTGCAATGCAAAAGAGACATAGCTAGCTAACTGTCACTTGCTAACATTAACAGCACATGACATTCATTTGGTGATGGCAGCTAAAGCAGCTCGTTTGACTAACAGTGGCTTCCCAGAGTCTTTTGCCTCTACAATGGAGCGATGGAGCCATATTGAGGCTGTCGGGACTGTGGCAACGCTTGACAAAGAAGGCTTGAGCAGCTACGCATATCACACTTGTCACTTTATTGGGTGAGGCATCGCAGTGTCGGATGTGTTTTACACTAGTGCTACATCTAGGAGCAAAGCCGCCCATGTTAAAGTATAACAGGACGCTGGCTTGCAGTGCACATCAGTACAATGCGGTATGACTCAGCAGGTTAGGTCAGTGTACTTCTGATCTGAAGGTTATTGGTTCGAATCCCATCCTAAGCAGAATAGCTGCTTGTCTATTTGGCCCTTGTATGAGGCCCTTAGCTTCCAGCGGTGCTGCATACATGTGCTTGGCTGCAAGCTTCACTCTCATCTGTACATATGTTTGCATCTCAAAGGAGAGCAAGATGGGATATGCAAAAACTAAAGACTTGCAATGTATTTGTACATGCAAATAAGGGATCTTTTCAGTAGGATGTTGTGCTGGTGAAGGTGTGCTCAGTGGGCCAGATGCCCCTTTGCTGTTACATAACAAACTCCTTGGGTCACGGTGTCATCAGCGTAGGTAGACTCACATGAGTAAATGTCAGGCGGGGCCATGATATTTAAGCTGATAGTGGGGTGGGGTAGCGATAGGAGCTATGGCAACTTGCTCGGGCTCACTAGCAAGCACTGTCAGGGTGACACCGAGTCGACCCTGGAGGACAGCGCTGCGCTGGGGACCTGCACACCGTCAGGCTCCATTACACCCCAGCCGCTGGCTTTACATCAGCCATGCTGCAGTTCTGTTGACAAATGGCAACGAAGGCATCCCACTTAATACGAATCGCAGCACTTAGCGTCTGGCTTTCTGTCCATCCTTACTATCCATTCTGACTTTCCATCCTCTGCTATCTTCCCGCTTTTCTACAGTTCACTCTGGATACTCCAGGGCACGGCCAGACCAGCCGTCTGTAACATTGAACCGTGAATTGCTGTAGCCTGGTTGTGGTATCTGGCCTTCATTAAGGAATTTTTGATGTAAACCCACTCAAATAGGATCCTGATTAATATATTGTTAATATATTGCTATAGGACCTGTTTATGTCCAGGGGTGTCACCTACATTAATATGCGAAACTTTTCTTTGATTTATAAATTTTTTATTGTAGGATTTATTGATTTAATATGTCTGTGTTATTGAAAATTAATATAAGTTGTATATTAAATTATACAGGAGGGAGCAACATCAATATTCATCAAAGATTCAGGAGGCAGAGGCTGTAAAGCTCTCGCAGTTTCGGCCGGGTGAGGCAGCTCTCGTTAGGACCAGACAAGGTTTTCTTTTTTCATGTGTTGTAATTCCCTCAGTGTAGCAGATGTTCCAACGTGCCCAGTGTATAGGAGCCATGTTCGGTATTCTGAGCGGGGCTAATTTTCAGGTATAAGGGCCTGGAGCAGGCATGCTTACGTGGCTTTTAATTTAGTTACAATTTACTGTCCATTTTCAGAACTGACCCACACTCAGAATACATGAGCGCAAAGTGCATGGAAGCAGGATATCTTTGTTTAACTCCATGATCAGGGGAGCGCAGAAACAAAGCGTGTGCTGAAGACAAAGAAGAGATAATGAGCAGATTTAGAGGAAAATGAAGGAAGGGACGTCCACCCATCTGGTCTGGTTTCTGTTTCGCCGGTTTCACTGAACTCGCCATGAATCTCACATTGAAGCGCACGTGGGGAATCCAGCTGACGTGTTACTATATGAGTAACCTTGAAATTAATTGCGGAAGGTTTAAACCTCCCTTCGTTGTCAGTTGCTGAGGTTTAGCACAGTGAGCGGTTCACGCGTACACACTCGATGAGTCAGGGACGTCGCTGTGAAACACCAGGTCTGCCGGGCGAGGTGCTGCTTCGAGACAATTTGTGTCCTGTTGCGTTTGTTCAGGATTGCCATTCGAAGATTGTGGTATCCACTGACAGCGATTAATTTTATGGGTCCTGAAATTTAAGTCATTGTCTAGATGACCGTGTCCCCCTGGTGTTACAGATGCCATTGTGTGCTAGGGGGTGATGGGGGGTGATTGGGGGGTCTCCAGCGGGAACACAATTCATGTGTGATTAGAACACATGCCAGCTCAAACACTCACCAACTGACCATCTTTTGCTAATAGGCCCCATTATCCACTGTGAATTTCTGATTCCATTGTGTGTCGAGAGTTGACCATTTAACTTCTGTTAGTTTTGTCAATTTAACAGCTAAATCGGTTGTGAATACAAAGAGCTGCCTTAGGCTACGGTCGGCATGGAAATGGAGGCTGTGTGCTTCTTTTTTGTTTTTTTGTGAAATGATTCATGTTTTTCTCTAACCGTCTCCCTCTCTCTTTTCTCTTTTTTTCTTTCTCCTTACTGCAGGAAGTGGAGGTTAGTAGCTGCTTTATACCCTGTTCTGTGCTCGTCTTTCTGTCTGGGAAATGGGAAGCCTTCGGTTCCTCTGTAGGTTGCAGATGTTTCCCTCTCGCTTGAATCGTGGGCAGGTGACGTCTCCATTAGACGGACACAGGTGCTGTAGATTCTCCCAGCGGCGCCCAGATAGGTTGACCGCATTAATAAGGCACAGTCGACATGCTTCAGGCAGCTGTCGAAGACAAAGCTATCCCGTCAGTTTTTATTGTAAACTCTCCCTTCAGGTGGTTCAGAGTAAATAAGTCAAATTATTGTTGATTTTATACCCAGTCCATCGCACACAGATTAAAGGCCCAGAAAAGACACTTTGGCAGTGGGACTTTGGGAATCTCTCGAGCGTGATATAATGGGAATACTGGGGAACTCCTGATGCCGTGTTTACGAAGGTGTGGGTTTGTCCAGAGGGACGTCTGTGTTGGTGTTACACTACCGCAAGCTCTATTTTGGATCACTGTTTTTGCACCATCATCACCGGCGATGCAGTCAAAAAACGTCAGCTGGGTTGCACCAAAGCACTCTCTAACTCCCCCAAGAGCTGGAGGGGAAACAGCACAGGGAGGATTTCTACTCAAACACTTTTTTCTGATCCACATACCGCAGACCCTAGGGACTCCTGACACAGGAATCTTCGGCCCTTGACGCGATCCATCAAAAGGCCGCTAGCGTGAAACAGTTGAGCTATGAAGTGCAAGCTAAGTTTAGCTTCTTGCTAATTTTTCCACACTGTGAAAATTTTTTGCTACTGATTGGTAGAGACCCGGCATGCTTTAAAATGGTTTCGAAATGTGATATGAAAAGGGTCAATCTGATTGTCTGTGTTGAAAAATTGCACAGTTTTGCTGCATATTTGCAGTACTCAAGAGGATTTTGATGCAGATTCCCAGTTTTATTGTGCTTAAGCCTCTGTCCAGTAATCTAATGAGAAGCATTCCCATTTCCCAGATATGGTTGCATCCACTGCTTGGTCAGCAGTTACTGTGGTCGGATGCATACAATGTGATGTGCCCAACTTTTACTTCCCTCATTTGATATGCTGTGTTACCCGCCATGGAGGTAATGTTATTAAAGCTCTGCTTCTCTTAATTTCCCTTTAGGATGATTACATTCGAACTCTGGATGAAAACCAAGGCTCTGAGGAAAGTAAGTAAAAGCTTCAACAGATGCCGTCATAGCAAGAGTGTTTTAGCGGTACGACGCAATCCGAAATTTCAGTCATCATTCTTGATTTAACCCTACAGGTAGTTTCTGTTATACCAGTGTTGAATGTTTTATGCGGAATAGTTTGTGTTCAGGAGAACTCAGGAGGAAAATGGAGACTTACATATGGTGCATTCCTCCTTTGTAATTTATGCTGAAAAATTCCACCCTTGCCTATCTGAACATTGAAAATAGGATGGAAGCAGGCTTCTTTTATCCTTGGTCAAGGATGACTTACTGAAGGATCTTCTAATGCAGATCTTCTAAGGATTCTATTGGTGACATGTGGCAACAGAAACACAATTAAAAGCCAATGGGCCTCATTTAGACCTTACTGTATTCCATCCATGCTTTTTCCTTTCATGCAAATAAAGATTCTGTACAGTGACGTGGACCTGAAAAATGTCTGGTATCTGAAATGTAAAAATTTCTGCGTCATTCTGTGTTGAGTGCTGTCATCCCTTCATACACCTCAGTTTCCCCCACCTGGAATAGCCAACGACCCCCCACCTGAACACCAAATGTATTCGACCGGTTTCTGACTGGGCACCTTTTCTGCATCACTGATTAGGATACTTGGACCCTTGGGATGTTCACCTTTTTGCGAAGACTCGTCTCTTTTCCTTGGCTTTCAACTCTGTGATCACTTTAGCAATTTGGCTTTTATAAATGATCTCTGCAACCTGATCTTCACCTGCTGACTCTTGCCTTCATGACAGTACATAACAGCCTATTCATATTTAGTTTTTACAGGAAAAAGGAGAAATTAGAATATTCGGCACCTGCAACCTTTCACTCTCCTAATGCAAGAGTGCTTACACGAGAATTTCTCGGAATTCAGTATGGTCTTAAGGTGCATTTGGGAGCATCAACGCAGTATCATATGTGCCACAGAGACATATCAAATAGCTATGAGCTGGAGATACTGTGGAAGCCACAAGCTATACATTCAGCCTGTTCCATCTTCATTCTGCAGTAATGTCTGCTCTTTCGTGGCGCTTGTTACCGAGAGAAGGGACATCTGTGTTTTCTGGGGGAGGCATGATTTGCAGGAGATGGACCCATGAGGCCTATGTTTCAGACTCTTGTAGACATCTGAAGCCTCTAGTCGGTTCTATAAAAAAATGATCCAGGCTCTTTTATGGCTCGAGAGCGGGTGAGATACGACGTGTGATAATGACATCGTCCGTGGTGTTCCGGCTGATGAGAGACCTTCACAGGATGACTGCCCTGCCTACCAACCCGCCCACTCCCCTGACTGCACTCACGACCTCCCAGATATGCCGTGGGAGTTCCTACCAAGGCAGGTTTAGGGGAGTGGAAGCTAAATGTGCATTGAAAAGAGCTCCACTCACACCCACGGTACTCATTTTCATAGCATTGATCTCTCTCCCAGTGGGGGCCAACTCAAACTAAACTCATTCATCAGCCTCCCTTTCATCCCTGATTCGTGATGGCACTGGGGAAGCGGTGGGGGGGGGCTTCCGAGAGTTTTCTCACATATTTTGAGCCCCCCTTCGACACATGCGGAGTGGGCCGCTGGACCTCCGAAGGTCTCAGCTCAGTGAGATTCCTCATGGGGTGATAGCCACACCCCCAGCGCCTTGCCTGACCTCATGTCTATCTTCACGCACAGGTATACGACCTACAAACTAACAAAACTCATACGTGTGCTGTCAGCTTACCTCTGCCTGGTGTTGTTTGGATGTGCTGTAATAAAATCTACCTGTACCTGGTATTAAAACTTGAAGTATCAAAACACCTAAACGCTACATGGTGTATAATATGGTGCAGAACATGGCCGCACATGATCAGTTTTGTGAAATATTTTTCCCATGGCTTACTATCCATCACTGTCAGCCACTGCCAGCCAGAAAAAAACAAAATGACTGGGAGAGGACGACTATTTTTTTTTAATTCAGAGTGTTGTTCATTTTGTGAACAAAGGTGTTAATCATGTAGCTTAATTTCGTAAACCAGATTCTGCCATTTTGGCGTACCGTTTAATGGATTTCCTCATTCAAATGCAAAGCAAATTTACAAAAAAAAAATAGCTGCTGTAATTTTCTCCGGTCCTGTCTATTCTAAAAGAAACTTGTAAAATGTTCACACTGATTTAGTTAAGAACCACTAATTATGCATTACACTATGAACTATCCTTGTAACATGACACTAATTGCAGCACATGTAGAAACTGATTCATCTGTCATATAAAATATGAATGGTCCTTTGTCCTGATCTTTGTGAGAATGCTGTCAGTTTAGCATAAAATCATTTCAATTTAGTCTGAAATTCCTTTCTGCTTTTCGAGAAGCTTTAGCTACGAACAGGTTGATTATTTCCTTTGTGACACATCCAGCCGAAATGTTCGGCATCAGTCACAGAGCAAGAATTCATTTTATGAGGCTTCTTAAGCATCAGTGTTAGAGAATATCAGAGGGCTTGGAATGAGCTAGTGTTAAATTGATGGGATTCACTTTGATTCTGGAAACCTTCATATAATGTGTTTTTTTTTAAATCAGATTAATGAATAGGTCCATGGAGATTTGGCTGTAGCTTTGTGGTTTTTCTGTTTATCAGGAAATTGCCTCAGGCATTAGAATTATAATGGAATCTGGATGTCCTGGTTAGTCAGTGGATCGTGGAGGACCGTGGATTGTGGGAAAGGATAAATGCAATGAAATGGTGAAATTGTACCAGCTCTTAATATTGTTTAAATCTGTGCTGTTTGACGTCGTGCCCCACTAAGTTGGATTCAGGGGTGTAATTCTGTATGCCACGTCCGTGAGCCCAGGACATCCATTCTCCGGAATGTCTTTGTGACACGCTGGGGGGAGGGCATGTGTGTGTATGTGTGTCCCTGCGGTTGAGACGGGGTAAAAAGTGGGGGAAGGTTGGAAATTACAGTCCAGAATTCCTACTATCAACAAAGTGTGCTTGTTTCTATGGAAACACCACCCTGTCGAGATTAGCTGTAAGCTATGGAAACCTGCTCAGCAAAGTGGAATGTCTATAGCCTGCTTCCGCCGTCCTCGGCATAATACTGCGGGCACAGAGGAGACCGCGGACTGTTTTTGTTTGTGAGGAGAGGCTGTTTTGTCAGACTGGATCCCTCTGAACGATGCTTTCCACGCTCCTGGCCGTATCCAGAGATGCCATGGGCTCGTCACAGTGGCAAGACTGAGACTTTCCATTTTTGGCTGCAAACAGAATCCATTTGGGTTCTCTCCACTCATCGTCAAGGCTCACTGCTGCCACACCTCCCCTCCTCTGGGGACGGAGGGCAGGACAGATGATGCCACACCTCTTTGTCCTTGGCTTTTCCAGGGGTGCGGTCAGCGTAATCACAAGGAGGGGAAAGGACGACATTACACTAAATGTGGATGACACATACACACTCACACAGGACCATTTCTAGATTTGTTACCCTGACCTGGGTATTATCTCCTCTTCATTGTTGAAGGACAGACCCTCTGGCTCACCCTCCCACCCCCACCAACCCACCCCATGGGTGTCCTCCATGCCACACCGATGGAATGCTATTACTGCCCATATTATACTGATCCATCAATGCATATAAGATTAGGGCTGCTGACCCCTGCTGGAACAGAGAGTGAGAGGCGACCAGAGAACAGGGATCAACCCTTGTCAGAGTCTCAGGGCCATTAGAGAGCAGTGCACCAAGGCCACAGCGCTATGCTGATAATGAGCTAGCCTATCCTGGTACCGACTGGACTCTCAAAGCATAGCTAGACATTCTGGGCCTCCTGAGCAGCTCCCTTTGGGCAAGGGCCAAGTATGACCTTGCTCTAATTGGTCATTTCATTACCATGACATTTAGAGATGATGGGAAAGACTGCCCATATCCAGAAGTTTGTGGGTTCGAACCCTATGGCTGGCAGAGTTATAATATCATCGTCGGGTCCTTGAGCAAGGCCCTTAACCCCAGTTGCTCTGGGGATGCGTTCTGACGCTGCTCTCTGGCTGCTCTGGAGTGTGGTTTCTAGCAGATTTGGTCCTCGGTTGCTTCTCCTGTCCTGCGATGGATCCACATCACCAAATGAGCCACCAGCCCGTCGTAGCCAATTTTCCTGTGGTCTTACTCTTAACACGCTTCATCCTTTCACCAGAAGGTTTTTATTTTATGAAGCAATCATTTATTAAGAAACACGGTATTTGTGTTTCTAGCATGGAGCTTCAGGGAGATGATTCTGAATTTGAAAAATTGGTTTAATTTTCCTCTGGGTCACATGACTGCGCACCACTGTTAAAAGTATCAGAGCATTAAAAACCTCTAACTGGCACAATCTAAAACATTCACATCGTCACATCTAAAACTGAGGCATGATACTCCTGATATATTTTATAGTTCCCAATTATAAAATTGTAATTTTTCAAACTGTCTGATATTTATAGAGTTATATATATTTATTAAAACATTGCATATATTATTTTGTGTCTAGTACTGTCTATGTGAGGTTATGATAGCACCATCCTGGATATCCATCATAGCTGTGTGGTTCTGAGCCAAATCCCTCCCATCGCTGCAGGCGTAGACACCACCAAGGACCCTTGCCAGAAGGTGAAATGCAGCCGGCACAAGGTGTGCGTGGCCCAGGGCTACCAGCGAGCCATGTGCATCAACCGCAAGAAACTGGAGCACAGGTCAGTGGAAGCTAAGCCACCCCCACGACACCAGGGCGGCGCTACACCTGAGAAGCCCATCTGACGCGGACAGCTTTAGCTAACATGCTAGGTCAAATCCAGCCCCAATGTCATACCTGTGTCAATGCTGTTCGTGTTCCATTGTCAACAGTGTTATTTTTCTGTAACACTTTAAATGTCATCTTGACAGCCAAAGACAGGAATAACAATGTATACTAAATAACTGACAATTGGAAAAAAAATAAACTGGGAGTACAATAGAGAGTTAGCGTGCAACACGTCGCCATGGCGAAATCGGCACTGCACAGGAGAGGGGCCCGGAAATGAATTTTCCTTTTACAGGGTGGTTTGGGGGATGTTATTAATATTCATGAGAGAAGCTACTTGATTGGTCGATGAAAGGGCTCTCATCGACATGTGCTACCTGTTTTTTCTAGGGTGAATTTCGTTAATATTCACAGTAGAAGCTACCTTATTGGCCGGTGAATTCTGCCTAAGGCATTCACTCGCCAATCAGCTATAGTGCTTCTCTCATGAATATTAATAACATTCCCCGAACCACCCTGTAAAGTGAAAATCCGTGGCCCGAGACGCAGCCCTCGCACGTGTGAGTCCAACGTGCCGGAGATGCAGTGACGCGTTGCTCGGATTCAACCTCGCGGCTTCGCTTCCAGCGACGCTGTTAAGCTATAGTGTCATTTTCTTTACTCACACCTTATAAGCAGTCATGTTGCCGGAATTAACCCAGGTGTGACGTGTTTTCGTGTATTTCTCCTCAGTGTTAAAAGAAAACAGTACAGCACTACGAATCCAGGCATAATCTCGTTTTAATAACGTGCCGTTTCGGCTCCTCCATAAAACAGGACGGTAAGCTGGCATATAATCAGAAAGAAAGTAATGGAGTGGAATATTATTAGCTAGGACGTGCGTCTTGCTGACAGAAATTTATGTTCTTTAATAAAGAGCTTTATCTGGGGAGACTGTCACACTTTCCGTCCCCGTGTGTGAGAGGGAGACCCACCGCCCTGTCTCGTGCCGGCCTGAAGTGGGGCTCTGAAAGGCGGAGGCTGTGAAGCGTCGCCGTGCCCATGAAGCAGGACAGTCTCAGGATTAAGCTCCCCCCTTCCCTCCCCGGGCAACGAGAGAGACGATTTATTAAATCTCTCGTTACGGGTCTGTCCGCGACATCCCAACTGGCACCCCCCCCCCGACACAGGGGGACAATAACGGCGGCCTTTGTTGTGACACGCCGGTAAGGGAGCCCGCTCCGAGGAGGCCTCCCGAGCCCTCCGTCAGGAATGTCATACGGCTCGCTTTCCCAGGTCTCATGTCCGCCTTCCCTCCTTTTCCCTTTTTCCCCGCAGGATCAGGCAGCCCGCGACAAAGCCGCATGACGGCGGCTGCAAGCCGTGTCTGGCTGCGGCCTCAGCCCCAGTATGCGGCTCCGACGGCCATAACTACGCCTCTCAGGTAACTGCAGGCTGCCGAAGCGCACGTGTCGCATGAAAAATGAGAGCCCCCCTACTTTTCTATCTCCCCATCTCCCTTCTTCCTATGCATTTACCTTTTTTACATGTGGGAAGGTGCGTTAATGTATAAATTACCCGCTGGGGCTCTCGGCCTGTCACCCGGAGCGAGCGGACAGGCGTGTGAGATTTATGCGCGCCCATGATTAATGACCACGCTTGATGTGAACGCTGGCGGTGCCGGGTAGCTAGGGCCTTGTCCCTTTTTATTGATTTATGTATTGTTTTTAATTTTGACCTTGTTGGGGAGGTGGCTGTCCTCTTCAGTACCCCCCGTCACCCCCCCCCCAGCCGTAGTGTCTCATTTGAATGAGCGTTTTTTTCCCCTTTCTTTCCTGGCGGTCACCTCTATAAATATTTTATCTGGGTCCAGGGTACACCTCAGTACTTTGCCTGGGGTGTTAGAAGAATGTGGGCAGCCAGATGTTCCTGTAGGCGGTTGCTGGTGTTTGTGTCTGTCTGTCTGTCTGTGTGGGCCTGTCTGTCTGTCCATCAGCCAGTATGTACATCTATCTGTCTATCTATCTATCTGTGTAACTGCCTGTGTGTACATGTGTGTGTCTGTCGGTCCATCTGTCTGCGTATCTGTGTGTGTGTCTGTGTGTTCGTTTGAGCCAGACCGCACGGCCTAGGAAGGATACCTTCTGTTAGCACGCCGGTTTCAGTGTGTCATCATGGCATTAATGGGGGTCTGTATGTGCACGCCCACGTGCTTGAGCAGGGGTATGTGCGTGTTTGTCTAAGCCGGTCCTCATGGTCTAGTAAGGATCCCTCCTGCCTGTGTCACTGTTCTGATGTATGTGCCCGCGTGCCTGAACGGATGTGTGTTTGTGTGTGTGTGTGTTGCAGTGTAAGCTGGAGCAGCAGGCCTGCCTGACAGGGAAGGAGCTGAGCGTGAAGTGCCCCGGCCAATGCCCCTGTGCCCCCGGGGGCACGCCCACCCCTGACCCCGAGGTCAAACATGGCAAGTGCCTGCAGCCTCCTCTGTCTGCCACCTCCCACCCACATCCCCTGACCTCTGTGCTGCCTCAGAGCTCGAATGCTCTGTGCTATTTTCTGACCCAGAATTCCTTGGGAACTGTGGAGAGACGCTCCTTTGAAGCAAGACTTATCGAAGCCTTTTGGTCACCGGCATAGGCAATGGTTTGATATTAGGGGGGACACAACTTAATAATTTAAATGCAAAATTCAATTTGCTGTGAGGAGGGGATGAATGAAGCCAAATATCTGGGGGTACACGTGCCCCCCTGCCCCCCTCGGTTCCTATGCTTCTGCCAGTGGTCAGGGCCAAACAGCTCTGCCTGTTCATAATTCATCATGGTTAGATGCAGGAATAAGATGATTCATGTTAGTCTCTGTGACCATCTGATCATTCACTACTAGTGTGGGGGGTCAGTATCGGCAAATCACAGAGATTATCCTGTGGATTAATTCGTTAGCGGTTTAGTTGTAATTGAAAACAGGCCATATGCTAAATCACTGACTCTAGTGTCTGGTAATTTATTATTTAGTGTGTGAATCCATTACAGCTAAGCCTAAACCCTACCGACTAGCTCTCCGTATTGATCCTTAGAGGAAAAAAATGTCAGTACATTGATGCACCTTACATTATAGATGACCACATGTAGTGGGTCCAGATGGCTTGGTCTTTATGGAGGAAAATGTGATTGCAAATCTTTAGGGTTCATTACCCTGAATACACCAATATAGGTGGTAGCCCTAATTAGAGTTGTTAGCGTGTTAAAGCCATTCATTAACTGTATGGTCAGTGTTCTTTGTATGCATGTTATGTTGTCGTAGCATGGTCTGTAGAGGGGTGTTGATGGTCTATAGTCCAGCTGGCTCTACGGCTTGACCCGCTCACTGCTCCGTTTTCCCCACAGAGAGCTGCACGGGGCAGGACCTTGCCGATCTGGGAGACCGCCTGAGGGATTGGTTCCAGCTCCTGCATGGGAATGCCAAGCAGAACAACTCCGGCAAGCTTGGAAGCAGCACCGCATCGGGTGGGAATCCCAGGAGGGACTGTTAACCGGATCTGTACCATAGCTGTATTACCCGCCAGCATGCCATACTGGGTCTGTGTGGATGCAGGCTGGAGAACGTGGTACCAAGGGAACCATAGTGGTGGTCACAGTTCACTGTTACGTCCAGCCAGCTTCCAACCACTTATCTTGGACAGGCTCATGGACAGCATAGGGCATTAGCCAGGGGACACCCTGGACAGGATGCCAGTACATCACAGGGCCGCCCACACACATGCTTATACATTATGGACAATATAGAGGTGCCAGTCAGCCTAGCTGCATGTCTTTGGACTGCGGAAGGAAATTGGAATCATTCAGAGGAAACCCGCACGACACGGGGAGAACATACGAACTCCACACGCAGAGCGGAGGAGTGATTCTAATCCTGGAGGTATGAGAAAGTAGTGCCACCCAGAGTGCCGCCCAGTTTAACAAGGCGCGATGTTTACAGTACTGAAAATCACAAATAAAAAGGTAGCTTTAGTATGTTAAATGATGCCATGAATTTTTATTGAGCCATTTTAAAAATCTTTTATTATTGTATTAATTACCTGATGATTTTATACATCAGAAAATAACGGCTTGCAGTTTTAACAGAGGTACTTTTTACAGGAGTAATTTTGGTCAACTAGTTCAAGGGTACGGGAGTAAAGACCCAGCTGGGTTTTCAGCCAGCATCTTTCAGGCCATGGGTCTGTATCCTGAGGAATTATGTGACCAGGAGACCTATCAGGACTAAATCCAGCCAAGTGGCAGCTGGCCGTCCCGAAACCTCGATTCTCATTCTGTTTCCAAGGAGTGTGAAAGAGCCTGGAAAATGTTTTCTTAAAATATAATCATTTTTTATGTGCCTTTAGTGCCATCGCAGCACAGTTTCTGGCGTGATCGGGATTTCAGGACCGTTCATTTCACGCCTCCAGATCGCTTACGTAGCCTCCCCATGGTAGTGGTGTGTAACGTTTGCGGACGTTGGTGGTCTGGTCACCCCGGCCGAAATGTCTACTGAGTGGATCTGTAATACAATTCAACCACCTACACATGTTAAGAGATACGCCTGATTTAATTCATTGTGGCGGCAGGGGGGGCCACAGAGCACAGCTCCTTGGAGGTTAATCTGTGCCTAATAACACATTTTGTGTGCATGTGGGGGTGAGTTCTAGTACTTGTTTCTGTGACCTTAGGAATCGCAAACTCTGTCTACAAGGAGATTTCTTAAAAAAGGATAAAAAATATAGCTCTGGACATTTATTTCATTTTGACAGACGCTTTTATTCAAAGCAATGTACAAGTGAGGCAAACTTAAAAACCTGTGTTTCCTTTCCTGGTGGAGGTAAAGCATTCTACGAAGTTGCCTGACTCTTCAGTATGGTTTTTAGCAGATTATTTGGAGCATAAAAGGTGATGTTTAATTAATTAGCTGTCCCCTTTTATCCAAGAAAACTTCATAAAGACATTTTAGTGGAGCAGTTCTTTAGTTTTAGGGCACTATAACTGGACCCCTACTGGGAGCTGAACTGGTAACCTTGGGGCTTGGAGCTGACAGTTCTACCCCTCTGTTGTTCTCCCCAGTACTGGATAAGAGCCTGGTGGCCAGCTGCAAAGACTCCATTGGCTGGATGTTCTCCAAGTTGGATACAAATGGTGACCTGTACCTGGACCAGCCAGAGCTTGCTGCCATCAATCTGGACAAGTATGAGATCTGCATTCGGCCCTTCTTCAACTCCTGTGACACCTATAAGGATGGCAAGGTGTCCACTGCTGAATGGTGCCTCTGCTTCTGGAGGGAAAGTGAGTGTCTGGCCACCATCTCACATCACCCCACCCCCAACCATACACTATATGTTGCTTTTTGTTTCCGTAGTGGGCATGTGGTCCAGGTGTACAGGCATTAAGGTAGTGCGGGAATGTTTCTGCGGTTTGGCCCAATGTCTCAGAGGACCACGGGAAAGGACAGCTCAGAGCAGAGCCTGCTGGGTAAATGTAGCTAAAGACCTCACACTATGAATTAGTGCTACTGCGTCAGTTACAAAGCACCCAAGGACAGCGGCTGAGCACTGGAGGTACACAGAAGGTTGTCAGACTAATGCAGTGCTGGTCCCACAGTCTGCAGTAGTAGCCTTGCTCACACATCATTTATTATTTGCTACATCCAGTGTTTTTTTTTTTTGTTTTTTTTTACGGCCATCCCCAGTGTTAAATGTGTGCCCTCCAGCCGAGTGATGAGCGCGACTCCCACCCACACATGCTCTGGTCTAAAGGCATCTGCATTAAAAGGCTGGTGACACTCGATTCGGCTCGGAGTCACGGGGCCCACAACTTCCAACCTCTGCCCTCAAAATGTGCAGCTGGTACCCAGGTATATGTCCAGCCGGCTCCCAGTGCGAGTCGAGGGACAGCGTGGGTGGAAACTGGCTCCTCCACCTTATTAGTCAGCCGCAGAGAGGGGAGAGGGGAGGGGAGGGGAACCGTTTCCCCAGTGGATGCATGCGGACCTGTTTGCCTTCATGAATCGACCGCGGGGGTGCCGTGCGTAACATGCAGGTGCGCGAGGAGGACACGCAGGATTTGTGTTTCTGTAAAAGGCAAAGCCGGTTCACATCCCTCCCTTTAAGGGATGGGAGTATGAGCTGTGGCTGGGTGCCGTGCACTGGAAGCCCATTAAAGATGTAAGAAGCACAGTGGCAGAACGAGGCCGACATATGCCATGTGACTCCCCTGAACTCCTGTCAATTTTCCTCAGAGCCCCCGTGCCTGGCAGAGCTGGAGAAGATGCAAGTGCAGGAGGTGATGAAGAAGAAGCCTGGTGAGTGTCGGGGGGTCTGACCCTGTCTGTGTGCGTGTGGTGGGAGTGTTAGGGAGTAAGCATAGCTCTGCCCATTGTCATTCATATAGATTTCTGTTGGTGTTGTATGTTGGTGTTTAGAAGCATCATATAAATATAAATGTGGTATGGTGTAACAGTTGTGAAGGTGTGTATAAGCATGGGTGTAAAGCAGCGGGAGGTGTGAGGTTGTGTATAAATGCGGGTACAACACAGTGAGAGGTGTATAAATGCAGGTTTTACATTGGTAGGTGTGAGGATGTGTATAAGCATGGCTGTAAGTCAGTGGGAGGTGTGAGAGTGTGTATAAGCCTAGATGTAACGCAGTGGGAGGTGTGCGGGTGTGTGTAAGCACTGGTGTAATGTAGTGGGACGTGTGTGGGTGTGTGTAAGCACTGGTGTAACGCAGTGGGAGGTGTGAGGGTATGTATAAATGTGGGTGTAATGCAGTGAGAGGTGTGAGGGTGTGTATAAACGTGGGTGTAATGCAGTGGGAGGTGTGAGGGTGTGTATAAACGTGGGTGTAGTGCAGTGGGAGGTGTGAGGGTGTGTATAAACGTGGGTGTAATGCAGTGGGAGGTGTGAGGGTGTGTAAATGTGGGTGTAATGCAGTGGGAG
>JAAGVU020000041.1:8702482-8754153 GCA_011763525.2 Mormyrus iriodes | reverse complement strand
ACGTGGGTGTAATGCAGTGGGAGGTGTGAGGGTGTGTAAATGTGGGTGTAATGCAGTGGGAGGTGTGAGGGTGTGTAAATGTGGGTGTAATGCAGTGGGAGGTGTGAGAGTGTGTATAAACGTGGGTGCAATGCAGTGGGAGGTGTGAGAGTGTGCATAAACATGGGTGCAATGCAGTGGGAGGTGTGAGAGTGTGTATAAACGTGGGTGCAAGGCAGTGGGAGGTGTGAGAGTTTGTATAAATGTGGGTGCAATGCAGTGGGAGGTGTGAGAGTGTGTATAAACGTGGGTGTAATGCAGTGGGAGGTGTGAGAGTGTGTATAAACGTGGGTGTAGTGCAGTGGGAGGTGTGAGGGTGTGTATGAGTCTGGGAGTGTGAGAATATCATCTCATGTGTGAGGCTGGGTCCACTCCGGTGGGTCTGGCAGGAATCGCAGAGGCTCATTATCCGGACGACAAGCACAAGTCCTGGATTACTGCGTAATCAGGCCAGGGGATTAGAGGGTAGCACTGGCAGTGGGCCGAGCCAGCGAGCAGATCCGGCCGCTCGGGACTCCCTGAGGAACAGTGCAGGTGCGTGGTGAGAAGCGGAACCTCGAGACCCGTGCCATGCTCATTACACAGCTGTGAAACAGAGGAGCTGCCTCTACTGGAGGAGGTGTACTCACCCACTGCAGGTCTCAGAGGGGCGGCGGGGCCTCTCCCTCATTAACCAGCGGTGAGGGCATGAGGGGGCACATGGAGGATAGGAATAAGCACTGTGCTGCTTCGTCAGAGGGTATGAAGAGGGCAACGCTGTCAGAGGGCTTCACTGCTTTGGTGTGACGCCCTAGGAGCCATACCACCACCTCACTCTCAGGAGCATCCCCAGGCTGCCTCGCAACATCCACACTGTCCAATAAAAGCACCTCCAGCTGTCCCCCTCCCCCAATCTTTGGTGACAAACAGGCTTGAGGGAAAGTGAAGTGTAAACACCTCAGGAGCGCAATTCTTTTCCAGGGATGTACATCCCCAGCTGTGATGAGGATGGCTACTACAGGAAGCTGCAGTGTGACCGCGGCCGGGCTGAATGCTGGTGCGTCGACCAGCATGGTGGAGAGCTGTCTGGCTCACGTATCCACGGCATCCCTGACTGCGGTAAGGCGGGCACAATGCTGGCCACCCCAGAGTGGTGTTCCCAGGGGTCCTGTCATGTGGACGTGGCCTCTCGGCTCCTGTCTTGACTTTGATTTGAGTTAAGTTCCATGCCATTGTGCGGAATAATTTTATTTTATTTTATTAATTACACAATCAATATGTGGCATGTCTGAGCCTGATGATAATCTCAGTTTTTTATAGTTAGACTGAGGAAAGTGTCTGCTTACATCAGAGCTGATGACAGATTAAAATGTATAACTATAATTTAATACTACGTGAATCAATTTTTAGCCAGCAGTTAGTGATTAAAGAACCACATTTAAGGCCCAATTACTCTTTCTTTCTCTTTCCCCCTCCCTCCACTTTTCACTCTTTCAGACGACCTTGTTGGATATTCGGGGGATTTCGGCAGCGGTGTCGGCTGGGAGGATGAGGAGGAGAAGGAGGCAGAGGAGCCAGGGGAGGAGGTGGAGGAGGAAGAAGAAGAGGGGGAGGCTGGAGAAGCTGACTACGGAGGTTACATCTGGTAGAGCGCACTGGGAGCCTGGTCAGCGGTGGCGCTACGGGGCCAGCTCTCTCTGCAACAGCGAAGGATCATGGGAACTGAGCGGGCAGGCGACCTTCAACTCTACAAACAGCGTTGACTCTCGGGATGGGGAAGGTTGGGGGGGTGGGGGGTGGGACGAGCGGGTTTCGTCTTAAATATCCGTGACGCTTTGTGTTCTGTTGTGTGTGCAAGGGAGGTTTTATTTTAAATTTTTCTTTCCAGTTTGTTTAGCAACCAGAATCACAAACATTTTACTAGAGCGTTTGGGAAGCTACAGACCTCGGGGCAAGAGCTGACTACCATGCGCTCGCGTATGCCTCGGCCCGAGGGACATGGGAGTCGGTCTCCTCAGTCTTCAAGGTAGCATGCTCGCAGACCTGCCATTTTCTTCAGATCCTTAATGCGTCATCATTGATAAACAAGTTTCCATCAGTTTCCATGATCAAATGCAAGTCATATATGTGAAGACTGCGTGTTTTTGGGAAGCGTCTATATAACAGTAAGCCCTACATTAGAAGGTGGGTGTGATCTGGAAATAAGGGAACCGCAAGGGTTCAGATGCGTGTTCTGTCTCCCACGACTTAGCTCCTCCCCTCTGCTGATCCCAGTGCAGCCTGAGTTTCCTCCCCTTAAGAGACGGGCTGATGTGTTCACACGCCCAGGAAACCGCCAAACCTGAATGTGTCGTTCCAAAACACAGCCCCCCCCTCCCCCCTTCTCCACTGGTGGCAAATAGCTGGAGGCCTTCAGCGGGCTTGTCCATCCACCTCACGCATGCTGACGATCTATAGGTCCTGTGGCCCAAGATCTTTAGGAAACATTTGACTGAAGCAAATCAGGAGCGAATCAGATGGGACAGCGGGATAGCGAATGGCCGAATTTTTTTTTTTTTTTTGCAGTTTGATTTTTCCGCTTTGAAGGCATTCTGTGATACATTGTGTGGTCACAGCACAGTTTATTTAACGGGGATGCCTTCTAGAAGACCTTTAGCTGCGAGACGTGAGGGGCACGTCAAAGTGTGGCCAACTTTATCGCCCGCGCTGTCAGGAGCTGCGACATGAGTCTTGGCGAGCGTCAGCTAGAGTGACTTTTTTGCCGGCTGCTCATACAGATGATCGGTCTCTGTGTCGCCGCTGACGCTTGCGGCCAGTCACTGTACAGTAAAGCAGCTCATGGAACACGACACCTGTAATGTTATACATTATATTATATACATCCCTGTGCCACCCAAGAACAACTGGATGGGGGAGATGGGGGGGGCAGTATTGTGATGCGACACAAACACCAAAGCTGCCCTTTTAATAAAATCGTAGGAATCCTGTCCTGTTTACATGACAGCGACAAGCAATTTGGCACAGTTCTGTAGGTGGGCAGCAAGATGGCACTCGATGACACGCCAAAAGCTAGCTGTGGGCAGTTGGCTGGAGGAGCGGGGGTTGAACTGGGTGACATGTTATTTCACAAGCACATACCATCGGAATCGCTTCACCTGAGCCAGAAAGACTCTTCGCTTCGAGATGAGGACAGCGCAATGAAATTTGATTATCCTTTTCCATGGTAGCGCTTTTACGTAAATATCAAGTAGCTAGGGTAGTGGGGTGATGATGAACGGAAAAAGCGGTGCATTTCGGAGCATTTCACAACAACATAGCTGGTAAGAAATGTGTATATATCTAAGGAGTGCTAAATGAACTGATACAGCGAAACATTTACTTTTAATTTTCTCTGACTTCCTGCTGCATCAGTTTTGACGGCTTGTGCGATCCTCTGCATTTTGACGCGGGAGTCGTCTTCCGGCGAGGTCTCAGACCGTGGCTAATGGATATGGCTGTGGATACGTCCCCCTTAGCATGACAACGACGTCCGTTTCTCAGACCGCAGCCCATGGTTTTGGCTTGTCCCTCTCTCCCGCAATGTGACACAGGAAATTGCGAGTCCTCGACGAGCTCCACCCTCAAACCCGGTCACTTTTAAGAATGTGCCGCTGGATGTTCTGTTCTCATGTTTTGCTACTTTGGTTTGGGTTTTGGGTCTGTTTTAATACACTTGTACTACCCGAGGTTTCCGCGTGTCATTCTCACCCTTTTTTTTCCCTTTGCGTTTGTGGCCAGTAACCTGTAACACCTTATTCATGCTTGTTACTGATACAATATAAACGTTTGGGTGTTTCCTAGTATTGCATGTTAGTGAACAAGAATGTACTTTTTCCTCAGCTGAGCACTTTACCATTAAAGGCGGCGGGTCTCTCATCACATGTACCTCTACATTATTTTCCACGTGTGGCCAAGCCCTGAATGGCCAAATTCCCCCCAACACAGATATCCAGCTTTATATTTGTGAATTAAGCAGTTTCGTTTACAGACGGCCTGTGTTGTTAACTGTAGCACAGAAGCGACTTTGGTACGTTTTGCTTTTTACCTTAGATGGTTTACGGATCCTGAATGAGAAGAATTCTGGAGAATGTATATTTGGTAATGTACATGTAGTCGGTAGAATTTGTCAGCTTATAAAAATCAGCACGATGTTATGTCTTATCCATCTGTTTTACTTGAACTTTAAAGAATTTGTGATTGAACAAAACACAGTGAGAGCTGGAGTTTTGTGAGGAGCTTTCAGACAGTCAACTCGGCAATTTAACCTCCACGTCCCCTCCTGACTGCATGTGGTGGGTGACCTCTGGTCGGTTACCCCAGCTCCTTTTGACATGCTGTGGTCTCTCTACTGATGACCAAACATTGATCAAGCGTGCTGTCGGAGGGTCATGCATGAGGCCGGATTATGAAGACAGCAAAAAAATGACTTTCAAATGGGTGTTTTATCGCTATATAAAACCCACCCAAAGGTTTACCCAGATCGTATAGTCAGGACCTCTGTGGTACCTAACCCCGTGCTGATGGTCCAGTTGATGAACCTATAGATGGTCAGATACCTGCTGGAATACTTCAGGATTAAGTAAAAAAATTTCTTCACAAAATGTTTTCCATCACTGTCTATCTTTCATTTTTCAGGTGGGCTTACTCTATTAGTTTATCTTAGCTCACGTAAAAGGACTATCCTGAACACGGTACCCTGTCAGAAAAAGTACCAGTTGGTACCATTGAGGGTACAATTACTTCACTGGGGCTGTACCCTGAAGGGTCTGCCAGAAGTACCCTAGCTGTAGGTAAATGTAACTTTTCACCTAATTTTTCTTACAGAAATGGACTCTGAGGAGCATTTTTGTACTATTAGAGGTACATTAATGTTATTTCTACCTTGGGGAACAAACCTGTAGCAGGGCTGGATGCTTTTTTCTGACTATGTACTGAAAAATCAGAGTAATGACTAAACTTCAGACCCATGGGTTCCCTGACTGGTCCATACAAACGTTCAGCACAAACCAGCCTGTGGGTACGTCGTTATTTACTGAGCAAGTAGCAAGCTCTCGCCCCATTTCTATTTAATATTACAAATACCTGACTGCAGGTTATGTAAGAGGGGAGGCTCCGGGTATGAACCATTAAGCACTGCAATGGCAAACTTAACTTAAAAAAACAGAATGAGAAATTATCATAGAAAAACGATATGGTTGGGTAACAATAGAAAGAGTGGGTATAAATGAACCGTTTGTGGTGTCTTACAGTACTAACCTGCTTACACGTCCACTTCTACAATCAATAGAGCGGCTAGAATGTACAATGAAATGCTGTGTACTTAATGTCTATTCAACATAATGCAGTATACCACACTTAATATTTACACTGTATTTGATAATAAAATAGTACTGTAACCATGGTTATTTCTGCATAGTCTTTCATCTGCCCATTTATGGTTGGCTTTAGATGTTAGCTTGTCATGCACACACTGATGCACTGGAGGGCTTGTTACCACTCCCAGTTAATCTGCTCTGCATGTCTCTGAGTTGGGTGATAATGTATAATATGTCGTCAAAGTGATATAATGACAATTTTAGTGAAACATAATATGTCATTTTGGGGTAAATGTTTTTTTTTTTTTTACAGCATTTCATTTTCCACAGAAAGAGCCAAGAAAAGACCTTGACCTACTTTATACAATGTCTATCCCGAAGGTTTAATGAATCATACTTAAGGGTAATCTGCCAATAACCTGATACTTCCTTATAGAGAGAGTTACCTTATTCTTGAACACAGATTTTTTGGGGTGAGTTAGGAGCTTGCTGTGGGAGGGGGTGAGGGAGGAACTTATGCAACAAACCACAGGTCATAACATGTTGTAGGGGGATTTGAAGCTGAAATGACAGCTTGCCTATACTTCCATCTTCACTACATATAGTGGGACTTATTCTGTAATTATTTAATGTTCATCTATAATCTGAGTATAATCAGTTCAAAAGACTGAATTAGGAAGTTACAAAAGTAACCACCAGCTCCTTCAGACTCATCAAACTGAACAAACATCCATCCATCCACCCATCTTACTACATCTTATCCAGAACAGTTGTGGAGGGCTGGAGTCCATTCCGGAAAGCAGAGGGCACAAAGCCACGGAGCAGCCTGGATGGGATGCCAGTTCCTTGTGGGGTACATACACACAATTGGAAATGAGAGAAGCCAATTCAAATAGCAGCAGGTTCATGGGCTGCTAGAGGAAACCAGAGTACCTGGAAGAAACCACTACTGCACAGGGAGGACACGCAAGCTCAACTCACACAGCAGAGGTGGGACCCCTGCAGGTGTCAGGCAGCACTACAACACCCAAATCAAACAAACTGTGAAAATTAGCCCAAACAATGGAAAAAAGAGCGAAGGCAGTATTCAAAAAGTAAACAGGATGGCATGATGGGTGACACCTCTAGGGCTGGGTTTTGAATCCTGCCTCTGCTCGGGGTGGGGGGGGGGTCATATGGTCTCATGTTGTGTGCACTCTCCTTAGCAGTCCATAGACATTCGATTAGTCTGCTTGGCATCACTGGCGGAGTTTGGGCCAGTGCCCCCCTGCCCCCCAGTCGCCAGAGTGGATATGGCAATGAATTGGCATGACCAGCATTGCATGTTCTGCACTGGCACTTCGCACCTTTGCACATGCGGTTTGTTGGTACCCGATAGGTAGACATAATAATAGGCTATGTCTGCATCAGATATGTGCGCTAACATAAGGTAAGCAGGATGGAGGTTGTTTGCTGCCCACAAGCGCAAACATCAAACTCCACCTGTGCCCTGTGCTTGTGGTTAGAATTGTTGATGATTGGTTAAGTGGTTTGGATGGATGGATAAATCAGTTACCAGGACAATGCCAGCAGGGCAAACATCTTTATACTCATTTTCCCATATCAAAATACTGTTCCTCTCACGACATTTCTGTGGGCTTCAATAATTTAAAATGCAACTCAATATAAATTAAAGTTGTTTTTTAGAGATTGCATTAAGTTGGTGTCTCACAGCGAACTACACAGCCATAGTTGATTTGACATTATTAAAATCACACCAGGGGTTGTTTTGTTAATTTTCCTTTGTCTTTCAAAAGGGCAGCACTTTTGGATTGTAGGAGTCGCCACGCTGCAACATTAATGGCAAAATCCACGTGTGGTAGGGAAACTATGTAAATTGCACCTTAGTGTGGCCTTATAACCTCATCAGTGCACACACGACCTTCTCAGAGTATTCATGGTCACCAGAAATCTTGCTGTTTGTCAACGTAAGAGGAATGCATGGCCGTCTTCCTCCGTCTTGCATTGTGTCACAGTCTGAGCACACTGGAGAACCCCTCTGAAGAGGAGGTCAAAGTCACCTGAAAAGCCTCAAGGTCACAGCGCACTCAGCGGCTGAGTCCTTAGCAAAACCACGTTGAGATCTTCATTATTTTTGAGTGGTGGGTATTCGGGGCGTGTCGTGACTTACAGTGGCAAGCACGCAGAGCAATCAGAAATGCTGCGTTTCAAGCAGCGTGCAATCATGTATTTATAAGAAGCTTTTAAATTATACATATTGTACATATTATGTAATATATTATACAAATTATACAGTTTTCAGTTTTAAAGTCTTCTACAGTCAGACTGTACAACCATCAGCTTAAAAAATTCAAATTTAATATATAGAATTCAAATGATTTATTCCTTAATGGTATAAAATGATAAACTCACCATGTTATCTTGCATGCATCATTTACAAATATAGCTTTACTGCATTGCCAGTAAGTTTAATATATTATTTACGTTAAATTGTCACGGCAGACATAATGTGAGCTGTTAATATGAGTTAGAGAACCGGCTGCTGTGACATAAGGCCTTGGTTACCGCACTCTCTCGGCAACGGGTGACCTCATCTGCGCCGGCGTCCCGGAGGACACAGAAGGTCATCTGTTTACAACGAACAGCCACCAGCACAGACGAGACGTCCCCAGGCAGATCCGGCCAAACAACCATTGTACTGGACGCACCCTCACAGACGAGCCAGTTAGACCCAGGGCGAGGTTACTCTGACGCACTTTACAATGTGAAGGCATTTTAACTGATGTATCGTGTGGCCCGCAAAGCACAAAGGCATGTACAGTACACTGGTCATTTAACAAAGAAGTGGTGGCACCGGAGAATCACATCAGAACAATGTCTGTCCCGTCTTAGGGCCACCACTACAGGCAGATCAAAGCTGCCCAACATACAAGTGAGCCTGCTAGCTATATCTGTGGGAGGCATATACTTATTTGCAAAGAGAAGCCAGTGAGGAATTTCACTTAAATCCCTCCTCTTGTAGATTAAAAGAGGTCACAACAAAAGACCATGAAAAAGCTTCCGGCAAACTAAATGAACTATAAAATAAAATGCTGCACAGATACAGCAATGTTCTTCCTTCGCGATAGAGAGGAGTTTGACTTTCTAAATTTTATGGAACACTGCTGCCTCCTGCTGGACATAAATGTTACTGCTGCTCCACACCTTCGAAGGCTAAATTCCAGTTTGCAAACACACTCTAGATTTTCAGCTACTACTAATTTCAATTTAGCCAGCATCTCAGAGGAGCCACAGCCACGGAATATTGAGAATATCTCCAAATACACACTTCTGTCAATGTGGAATGAGGACGAATTACAAGAGCAAATTAGCTTAGCCTTAGCTTACCCAGAACAGTGACCCTTCACTGTTTTGTGCCATGTGTGCCATGGCTGTCTGTCTCACAGGGAAACTACCGGCAGATGTGTTTAATTCAGTGAAACTCACTCCATTTGGTCCCCAGAACGAGGCCCAGCTGCTTGTGCAAAGATTTGCCAGGGTATGTCACATGGAACTAACGTAAGCTCAACAAACAGGCTCCAGGTGGCATCCTGGGCCCTGAGGAACCGTTTATACGGTTTCCCACTAATCTCTTAGGCCGATGGCAGGCTGTACACTCAGCCTTCAGGGCCCAACGCAGCCTGTCCTGTCACAGCTGCTCCAAAATCCCAAGCTCTTCTGCTAGCGAGGTAGAGCACCTTCAGGATGGGCGAAATGCTTACATCAGCCCGGCGGATCGATCTTTGTTAAACTGACACCAACATCCTCCGTTAAGTTTGGATAGAGGTACCGTGGCTGTTTTGCAACTTTTCAGCTTTCTGAACATCTGCGGAGGTTTCAGGCAGCATTTTCAGAAAACACAGTCATATTATTTCACACCACATATATCAGTAATTTACTCTGAGAATTAGGTCACACCACAGGGACACAAATGTGAAAGCTATTTTTTTATATTTCATTTCACAGTAAATCATACAGACCTATACATTTATACAGAGTTCATACCTACTGAATATTCTTTGACATGACACAAAAACACAGCGGACATTGAAGAAAAACAAAGAAACATTTTTCCAGATATTTATCAGTGATTCATACTTTTTTGTGAGACTGTCATGTTTGTAGTATGACCACACCAAAAAGACTACATGACAGCCAGCCACCCGAGATACATTTGTGGGGGTAATCAATCTTTACACTTGTCACAATCAATAAACACAGGGAAGCCTTTGCAAAGACTTGCACACCCTCCACAGGAGTCCAAATGTTTCAGAAGGTGAGTTTACATTATTTACAGGTATGTCAAATGTAATCCATAGGCTACGTCACACAACAGGTAACTTGTAAATGCTATTTTGGTTATGGTAAGCATTCTCCTATCCCCACCGCAGAAACAAGGACGTCATCGGAGATGATCACAAAATACTTACTCCAACACAACAAGCGTCATCTATTAGTTCCTGCCTGTCCAAAGCAGACAGCATGAACTCCATTATCTACAAGCACATGTAGCAGGCACACCTCCCCAAATCTGTACACTCCTGATTACCAGAGATTTCCACTCTGTACTTTGACTGCAATGATTCCTTACTTTGAATGAAAGTAAGCATTTATTTTTATAGGACACAGAAAACCACATAAGCTTGTGAACAAAAAAAAAATGATTGAAACAAAACTACACTGGATTGAGAACATGTTTCCTTTCACACCAGGCGACATTAGAAGATTTTTCTTCTTGTTTGCAAGGGCAGTAAGATGAAATTGGTGGGGGGGGGGGGTAGTGTAAATACGTAGTGTTAAAATAACCAGTGCTGATTGTATCCTAGCCAGAATGAATAGAAATAGCAATGTTGTCTCTTGGCAACGGTGCAAAATGAGACCAGTCCCTGCTGAGTGGGCTTTTACTGTAGGAGTCCTGCAGAAACAACGTTTCAGGACAAGAGCTTCTCAGTTACAGCGCTAGGTTCACCAGCTCACCAAGTGGATATTGCTGTCCGGTGTTTTTAAATTTTATTGCTCTGTAAAGATTGTGAGATCTCCCAACGACACCCCTTCCCAGACGGGTGCCAATATTCGGGGAGCCCATCGATATAACAGCACACGTGCTGCTGGTCTGTGTGAATGTCACTTGCGTCTTTGGTGCGTGCACAGTAGGAGGCAGTACAGACCAACACACATGTCCACACACCCCCGTTCTAGGGACCTTCAGCCATCTCCTCATACACGACTAGGATTTTTCCAATATACTATTGCATACAGACATCCGCATAAATGACATAACTTATGTAATATTTGAAAACCTTTACACTGAGTTGGGCAATATCTTAAATCTTTGTAGGGGACAAATCCGTCCTTCTGTTTTTCCCCCTCCATCAGTATGACAAATACAAGCCTTTTTCAAAAACAGTCATTTTTCAGATAACATACAATTTATGCACTCAGAGGTCAGTTTTTTAGGTATACCTGCTTTTTGGACGAGGTATGATTGTTGGTGGTGATTGATGTTGGTTTTAGCATCTCGGAGACAGCCACCCAATTGGGATTTTCACACACACTAGAGTAGATATTAAAGAAAACGGTGTGACAAACAAAAAGGTTCCAGTCAGGGGAATTTCTGTGGCAGAAAACACCTTAATGAGAGTGATTCGAGGACAATGGTCAGACCTGATAGAGCTAACAGGAAGACCCCAAGTGCAACAAGAACTCAGTACAACTGCGGTGTGCAAAATGGAACACACAACTTGGGCCATACCAGATACTACTAGCTATGTGTACCTTATGAAGTAGTCTCAGAGTGTATGCGACCACACTAACCTTTAAAGTGTCATGAATTTTGCTCACAGTCTGCAAAGCTGAAACAATATAAACTACGAACCAGCCTGAGACCAATAGAAAAAAAAAATCGTTCGAGCGGCAAGTTGAGAAATGTAGTATTAGTAAACAGCTTAATCAGGTGCCCACAGGGGTCTTCAATGCTCCTCCTTACCACACCACCCACCAAGCATGACCCCAACCCCCACCCCCTGAAGTAAGGACGGAGCCACCTCAGTCCGGCATAGAGAATCATACAGTCTTAAGGTCAGTCGATGTACTGAGCCAGCCAGCGGAAGCCATCCCCGTATCCCTGCTTCTTCAACACGCTGCACATGAACACCTCCACGGGCCTGACGTTCAGCTCTCTCAGCGACACACTGCCCTGTGGGCACAAGCAGCGACGGGGCGATGAGTGACTATTCTCAGGGCTCTTCTCCTGCAGCAAGAACGCTTCCAGGATCTTGGGTGTTTCTCAATATCAAGAACGCAAAAATCGTTCTTGTGGTCTTGGCAAGACCGGTCATGCTAACTTGCCATCCAAGAACAAACTTGGGGCATGATGAATCATGGGATTGCTCTCGTTTGGTGATGATGCAACCGATGTATCCTTGATATTTTGGACAGGGCAAGAATGATATCCTGGGATTTTTACCATCCTTACCTCTGTTCTTGAGTATTGCAACTGGTCTTCGGCAAAGGAAGATGATGTAACATGGGTACACGAGAACACAAGTACAATCAAGGACGCATATTGAGAAACACCCTTTGTGTATGTCTAAGTAAAACGTAAAGATGAAAAAACTTAGACACACCAATCAGTATGGCTCATCACAGCTGTGACAATGAACGAACATATTCAACAGTCAAGTGAAATTACATTCATTCACTTTATAGTCTTCATCCATAAAGAAATAGTGAGGCCTGGTACACAGTTCCCTGTTAGAACAGCCCTCCACCCTCCTGTAGACACAGCTGAGTTACGTTTTACATAGTGTTACTCTGTGTCACCGTATGCAATGTGTTGAATATGATTGGTGTTACAATAAAGCCCTACTTGACTTGGCTTGCTTGTATTCACATACTTGGAGTACTACAGTACTATGACTAAAAACGCACCAGGATGGCGCCATGAGGCAATTGCACAATACTATGGAAATGCTTCTATACCTACCTACCAGCCCATACCATACTGGAGAACATGGGGTGTCGTTAGGTCCAATCATTCGGGCTTATAGCCCTGAGTATTTTAAGCCTAGCCCCAAGTATTTTAGCCCTGATGCCAATCTTCTTTAAAAAAAAAAAAGTAACCTTTACTTAGACCCTGATGTATTCAATGGCTAGACACTCCCCTGCCGGAGAACAAAACCTGACTAGCGGAGCTGCAACACCAGTCACTGGCGTAAGGCACCAAAATGGCCTCTAGAGGGCACTTCTCCAGGTGGCTGGTGGAGGATGCCTGGCTGACTTAAGCATACCACTACCCAGGCAGAATAAGAGCCAACTGTATTTTGCCACTTCTGACTACCGCCGATAGCTAGCCAATAAGAGAGCGTGGACATGAAGCTATAGCTTACCCCTATTCTTACCCCTATTAGATAGCAACTGTGATCCTGGTAACAGCCATAGTGCACACTTTTACTTTTAGGCATCTTAAAATAAGTAGACAAGTGAAAAATAAACATCAGAAACGTCCTGAAGAAACCAAAGAAGGATGGATGCCAAATTGCTATTTACATCATGGCAGCTATTTCTGACCTTTCCAGTGGTCTGTCCATGAAGACCAAACATGACTCGCAGTTGTTCTTCACTGATGGCTTCTGGACGGTCAATCTTATTTCCCAGAATAAGGACCGGCACATTGGAGATCGTGTCATCTGTTAATAATGCCTTGAAAGAGAAACACAGGATAGTGTTTACATTAGGGACATTGTCTGCATTGTAAAATGCCATATGATCATACTAACCATAAAAATACTACTGACTGAGAGCCCAAAGTAACACAATAGTAGCCAAAATTGTGGAAATACTCAGCATTTTTGGCATTATGCTTTAAAAATTACTACACAAATATTGGTGGTAATGTTTATAAACAAAGAATGTTACAAATATCAAACACTGGGTGATTAAATGAGTCACTGGAGTAACTGGAATAACGTTCTGCAATCTCTAGAAATTGGAAATATGTCCACAAATTTGGCCACTAGTTTACAATGGCCCCACAAAACAAACAACTACCAGTTACCAAGATGAAACCACATTTTCTGGCATGCCTATTCATTCTCACCAGGCATGCCATTTTGATTGAGGTTTTAAAGGAATATAATTAGGATAATCATCATAGTTGACATGGCAGTCAACTATTTAATAGAAATTGTAATGAGTATTCACACAGCTTCTCCAACTTGACAATAAATGACTTTTAGGTTCATATTCTTCCGGTGAACATGTATAAATCTTCATTCCCCTTTACAGTCTATCATTGGAAGCCTTCTAGAATTAGACTGGTTGTGTGTTCCTCTAAATTCCTTACCAGATAAACATCTCACCAGAAAAGCTACCGACTCACAAAACTTACATCAAGTTCAACTTTAGATTCCATGAGACGCTCGTGATCTGCACAATCCACAAGAAAGACCACACCATGTATAGCTGGCAGGTAATCCTTCCAAACTCTCCTGGCTGTAAAGAAGAAGCTTTTAGTGTCAGTCTAAGAAAGCTGGAGAGCAGCGGGTTTAATGCATCACTTTTCTGTTTAGACGACACTGAAGAAAAACTTTAATGCAAAACAATGTCATCTAAAATTGCCAACTGTGAGTGTTGCTAGAGTCGTGAAAATATGAATTGGGTCTTAACAACTAAAACTGAAAAAGCATTAGGTCTAATATATATATATATATATATATATATATATATATATATACACACACACACACACACATACATATATAAAAACATTTTAAACTTGTACAGGTGGTAATTATTTTAGCAACATGTCTGACAAAGTGCTGTTTACATTTTTGTTAGCTGTTAAATATGTTTTGAAAGATTAAATAAATGTGAAACATATTTCATATATTCTAAGTACTCTATTTTCGAGCAGGTTGTTTCATTTTAGTATTGAATACTACACAATAAGGATTACACTTCTTCCAATCTGCATCGTTAATGTTAAGTGTCTGACAGTGAGCTGGGAGGGAGCGAATCTGCCTGCAGGTCCCCGAGGTTCCACCGGGTAGGGAAAGACTGGTTTACACACTCCACCATAGCATCAATTCCTACCTTGTGCATGACCACCCAGATCAAACGTAGTGAAAGTCATTCCAGCGATTGTCAACTCCTCCGACGCTGAAAAATTCGAAATACCAAGACATTTTTCAAATGTAATATTCTTTAAATATCTCTTATACTTATACTCTGTTGTATAAAGCCAGCACAGTGATTTATTGAGTATGCTGTAGTTTTCATAGCAGAATAAATTCGATACCGTAAATAGAATGCATTTTCTGACAAGACAATTAAACTGCCTAAATTTTAACTGCATGCAAATCTTCACGCAGTTAATAAACCAAACTAAAACAGCGTAATTTCGCTTACTTGGGTGTAACGTGGGAACATGTTGTCCAAGTCTGTCGTCTTTAAGCATATGCAATAGTGTCGTTTTGCCGGCATTATCAAGCCCAAGAAAAACTAGCTTCCCGGATTTTTTATATAACCCTGGCAGAAAAAGGAAAACCAGAATTAACAGAAATTCAGTTTTTACATTGCACATTTGAAATGATTTTACAGTAATTTTCATACGTTACCTAAAAATTGCAGCACACTGCTGAACCCTCTATAAATCCAGTCAAATATAAATGACATTGTTGTCGCTGTTCCCTAGAGGGAAAAGAAAGAAATACTCCAATAAATTAAATTACATTTATTTTCATTTAAATGTAGAACTTTACAACTTCATTGAAAATTCATCACATAGAACCCACGTAAGAAGGGTGGCGGCAAATCAAGCAATTTAAAAAGGAACCAAGGGCAGCTGTCGAATTAGTTCTGCAGCTGAAAGAGAAGCAGTTTGACTATGGAAATGAGGAGTATGGCAAGGGTATTGGAGATCTTCAAAGGCTGCAAACTTGAGGACTTCAAGCAGCCCTGTCTTGCACGGCTTATGCGGGACAGCTGCAGGAGGCGGCGCGCTCCTCGGCATGTCGCCGCTTCAGCTGTCCCACCACCGACGGACCGACATATGACACCAAAGGGATGGGGGTGGTATCTGACGTTCATCGGACAGCTTAAATCACCCTCTACAGTCAGCGACCTCCGGGGAATGTGAAAGCACCTCCCGGACGGGCAGATATAAACGGCTCGCACGCTGCTGCAGGATCTGCTTTCGTGTCGTTATTCTGGGAGGGGAGCCACAGTGTCCAGGCTTCTCTACGGCAGCCGCTGGCGGCTCCCTCCACGTCTACGTCGCCGTCTTTACCATCACGATAATAAACTTTATGTCTAAGCAGGGCAGACACCGGGGAAATAAGCACACTGACAGGTCACCGCCCCCTTCTCGACGTTTAGCGGCCTTTGGGAAGTCAGAACGCCACGTCCGATTCAGGCTGGCCGTCCGGTCCCGTAACACCTCGGTGACAGCCTGCGACACTCCGCTTCTCGGCGACCTCGGCAGCCGTCCAAGGCCGGCGCGGTAACGGCGGCCGGTTTCGGTCGTATTTAATCAGCGGCAGCTGTGTAGCCGAAGCGATCTACCTGTAATCCGCCGTCCGTCTGTCAGTCAGCAAGCCAGTCCACCTGCCCGACACGGCCGCGCCGCTCCGCTTCCTTCCCCGCACTGGCAGCAGTACAGCTGCCTTATAGCCCCCGAACGCTGACTGAGCCCCGGAACCGGAAAAGTACCCCGGACTTCGACATCATAAAGAGGTGTCACTGTTGTCACTGTCACTGCTGTCACTATCCGATCTGCTTATCCTGTCCGTTTTTCCACCTCAGCACATGACGTCACTGACCGGTGTCTGTACCGCGCATGCGCATACGTTTACTGCGTGTCGAACTCTTGCAGTTTGTTTTCATTTGAGGGGTATGCCGAACTAAACTTAGTTGCTTCATTTGGCATCTTATGTGCCTTGTAATAAACGAATCAATGGGTGTTGAGAATGAGAAGTTCTGTTGTACATATAACGTTCCATGCATTTGTGGGGGGAGTGCTTTTTACGGATGCTGTTATCACTTTAGACACTTTACAATTGTCTCCCGCAAATTGACAGGAGCTCCCCGACACTTACGAATAATGTGCAATAGCCCGAAAATCTGTCCACAGAGAATTACAAATGGTCTTACGTCATTAAGCTATTCAGCGGAGGAACAAACAAGCGCGACAAACAAGAACTCTATCTGCCCGTGTTTATGAAGGCTACACCTGTTTTCTAAAAACCTGCATTTAGGTGGGCTGGGGTCTCTGAATCGGACTGTGTGAGTGTGTAGACTGTGATAGATTAGCTCCACCTCCAAGGTATCACTGCTTCCTGGGTTAGGCTTTAAGCTCATAGGCTCCCATGGTTCTGTACTATATACGCGGCTATTGTATGTTCCTGTATTAAAGTTGTAAATAATAAGTGTTGTAACCATGCCTTACAGGCTATACAATAGTGTGCATAGTAGGGGTTCTAAGTATCTACCCCTCTGGAAGGAGAGAATATAGTAGGATCTGAGTCCCTTTACCCCCACTAAATCGTCCCAAAACCTTGCCACGTGCACTACGCAAGTAAGTCAGCTAAAGGTCCAGGATTTTCCTGTTAGTGTCATGGTGCAAACCTGGAGTGTGGAACAGTTGAAAGTAGTGTGGTCTTCAGTGGCTTACCCTGTACCTCCCCTACTGAAATACTGGACAGCAGCAGGTGAGACAGCCCTACTCCAGAGGAAGACATAATGACAGGAACAAATACATACAGGATGGATACCATACACTGGGGTAATGTGAACTGAATCCGCTGGCAAATTTATTTACTGCCCTATAATTACTGAATGATTGAATTAAAATAACGTCCCCCCCCCCACACACACACACATAGTAACATGTAATGACTCTGTATAATTACATTACATTTCATATACACATTGCACATATTTCCGGCGTGGTGCAAGGCAAGCCAGCAACCAGAATCATTAGTCCTTATTAACCAGTACTGTGTTGTCACATTGCCCCCACCTGAAGAGTCAGCCATCCCTGGTGACCAGTTCAATCACCAAGCCCTTAAACCACGGTGGTGGCTGGCACTGTCACCAGAGCCGGTGGGACACAGTCCCTATGGTCCCGTGTGTACGGCCCACCTCTGGAGTGTCCCTGCTTGCAGCCATCACAGAGGGGGTCAGGTGAGGCCAGGGGGTGATACAGTGCCTGCTGATCCCAGTGCAGGACCGCAGCCTTTTGTCACTTGGAAAACTGCAGGCGATAAAAGACGTTTGAGAGATGCTCAAGGATCTCTCCTGGTCTTCTCCAGTGACAGTTCAGCTTGGGCGAACACCCCTTCCTGCGAATGGGGCAGTAGCCCCAAACTGGGTCCCTGGCGTCAAAGTCCTTGGCTGCATGCATCATCGATGGCTTCCATCAGCACGGTCGCTGTGCCTTGGTGTCGCTGGGCCAGCTTCTGCACACCCCTCAGACACTCCCAGACGCACCACAGGTACTCCATACCTGGCTCCCTTGGTACCTCTGACTCTGACGGTGGCCTGAACACCAAGCCCACCAGCATGCACAGCTCCCTCCTTAACAGCAGTGTCACCAGCCTGCACGGAGTGCTCTCCTGTACATAGGACAAGGGCCGCGTGGTGGTCCTCATCGTGCTGGTGGATTTTTCGATGATGAGAATCTCTAGCTCACACGCACAGCTCACATACGATCAGTATTAGATTTCAGTGTAACTGAACCTGTAAGATTTCTTTTTGGTATGTATTGGGATTCTACTGGGTAGATATTAAGCAGTCATTCTGGTTTCGAGATTCTTTTCATAACTTTCCATGTAAAATCACATTCCAAAACCTTCAAAAACCCCTTAAAAAATGCCACTGCATTTTTTTTTGTGCATGAAGGACTGTAAGAATGTGACGGATCATAAAACCGTTTCAGCAACCTGCATACACACCACTAACTGCCCAAATGCTTCTTATGTGGCCACCGAGCACCCAGTTTGTGCATCATTCTAGCATACATTCATCATAGAAATCACAGCTCCGTGACTCGGGGGTTTCAGAGTTTACTTCAAAAACTCTGCAGGTTACTAACTCACTCCTAGTGTATCACTGTGTGCCCAGTGGCAGACCAACATGGCAGTCTTATGCTTTCTGCGATAGATTCTCTAAGAACTACAACATAGAAGCAGTTACTGGAAATGAGTATCTCAGGTCTTACTCCACAGGACAGAAAGGGTATACTATGGACTGAATGCCGGTCCATTGCAGGCCATGTACACAGTTAGAACGTGAAAATTTTAACTCCCATTCCTGTAGGTATGAGCCAACAGCACTACCCACCAAGTCATTTGTGGAGCCAAAGGCTTCCTTGTGTGTGTTTTTTTCACCCTGCCATAATCTGGTGCATGCCAGCTATTTGCTAGTGTACACCTGTACTGTGCCATCACTATTCACAAGAACACTTCTTCATGAAAATGCTTAGCTGTTCTGAGCCTTTGTGTGCTATAATAAAATGACTGATGGCAAGGACTTGGCCTGCCTTTAAAATTTTTATGAGGGGAGCATTTACTGGACATAAAATTCCCATCTTAACTTTCCACTTGTACACAGCTATATAAATCAAAAGAACACACTGATTTATGGCCGATCAGTGTGCTGAGTGAACCCTACTATTTTTCCATTTGAATATTTTTTGTAAATGACTCCCAGTAGTTAATTCATCCTCAGTATGAAAACAGTGGAATCATTTCATGCTAAATCATTTAAACTGAACTATTGTGTGCAATACTAATTTCTGAATGTCTGACCATATGTGTCATTTAAAAAAATGCTATATTCTCTAAACTTTGCAATTGCAAAAGGAGATGGTTTCCCAAGTGTAAATAACAAAAGCTTCTCGTCAGATGACTGCCATAGGAGGGTGTGCTGCAATACCATAACCAGCCACTTGGAGCTGTATCTTCAAAAGGAGCCTCTTAGTACAAAATACCACATTCTGAGCAAAACGACAGGATTGATCACCGTTAAAATGAACTTGCAACAGGCCCTTCCATAACTGAAAAGGTTCTCAGATAGTGTGTATTGCCAGAGGACAATGGGAACATGGCCTTGTGCCACTGTTTACAGCACTTTAATATTTAAGAGCCCTGGAAGCAGTTTTTGCAGGATTTTTTATGGCTGCCCACTAAACACTAGCAAAAAGCAGGAGCTTGGCCATTTTACATTGAGATTTTAAGGAAAAAGTTCCAAATTTCATAAATAAAAACAGCTAAAGCTGGCCTGAATGTGTCTGAAGGTCACTAAGTTGAAACAAGACCGAAGGAAATGAACAGACTTTCCTCAGAGACAAATCTTTACTCATGTTTTGCAGAGGTCTGACACTTTTAACAGATTCTGAGCTGGACACTAAAACTGTATAGCAAGTTAATTAAATAAGTGCAACTAAAATAAGCTTTTTGTTCTCAAATATGTTGAGAGAGAGAAACAAAAACTCAGAATCCTAACAGACAAATAGCATTTACCACAAGTCATTTTAATTTCAAAATCTATGTCTTTACAACAATCTAAAGTTTAAAAGTTCTGGTCCATTTGAAGTCTTCATCCTATATTAGTTCTTCTCATAGTAGAACCATTTGTCAACTGAAAAAGGGGGGGGGGGAGCACAAGTAAACTTTATACATCGATCATAAAAGAGAAGTACAATATTCACACAAATACACATGTGTATTGTGTAACAACTGCACAGAGTACAGAAAGCAGAATATATTGCTTTAACAGCATTAAGGAAGATCTTATTTTTTCAGTGGGTTAATTTTGGATAAAAGGCTTACGTACCAGTTGATGGGATAGGATCTTCAGCACTCAAAGGACACGTCTAATAAATACATAAAAAGGCAGAAGTAAGGTACAGATCATAAAACAGGTCACTTTATAGAGAGATGCACATTTAGGATAAGTCAGGGAATTAAGTGCTTTTTTCTTTATTCCCTGTGTAATTGGACAACAGATGCTTTGAAACAGACAGACAGAGCGTTGCTCTACAGGAACAGAAAGCCTCACCGCTTCAACAACAGCCTTGGCTTCATCACCTGAACGGCAACAGGGACTGTCAGGGATGCAGGTGTTCATGCTGGTGCAAGAGCAGATCAATAAAAAATAAAAAATCACGAGAGCACAATGAAATTTACCCACACTTAACTTAAAAAGCACCTAATGTCATTCATAATTACACTCACCATCCAGCTAACGTTAACTGGTAACTGGTCTGAATAAGAACATGATTTCTCGATGGTCTCTTTTGGAAGGCTAGTGGGACGGGTACTTCTACAAAAGGCCTGAGATGACCACATTCAGGCTGCAAGGTTCCACCAGTGCATTTGGCATCATGCTAGTTAACTGCTGGTATGTTTTATTGATCAGTTGGGAGGGACGAGAAAAAGTCATACTAGTGGTACCAGACAGGCGAGTTCAGAAATTCTGGTTTAGAGCTTGATTCACAATTACCAAATACATTAGTAGGGAAGCAGGTGTGATTTTCAGAGACATGTGCAGTGTTGGGATGGTTACTTTTGAAATGTAATAGGCTACAAAGTACTAGTCCACTGTTAAAAATTTAATTATTTTTATTACTTCAATAATATAATGCAACTTATTACATTTGATTACTTTTCTAACAAATGTCTTAATCTAAAATAAAACTTACAAGTCCGAACAGCTTTGTGATCTGCATTGTCTGGAAATGCCAAAAGGCGGCACTTCTGCATGGTGAAAAGATGCAAAGCAGCCAGAAGTTATACTCAAAGTGAGCTTTTTACTGAAAAGAATACATTTGGCAACATTTTGACTAGTAACTAATTTAATTACATATTTTTTCTCAGTAACTGTAATGGATTAAAATTACATTTATTTTGTAACGTCATTACATAACACTGTTACATGTAAGAAGTTACTCCCCAACACTGGACATGTGAGAGCTGAGTATACATTTATCCACTACCAAGTTCCCTGTTTCCTGAACAGCTACAACTATTGCTCTTACGAATAACCTGCTGGAACACTGGTCAGATTCTGAGTGCAAGTAAGGACTGTAGAAGCCCTTTGCAGTTTTTGCTAAGCCACTGGGGAACAGTAGAGGGTGGAGGATGAGAGGACCCCTCCCGTGCCTCACATCAGACATTCCATCAACATCAGTACCAGAGCCTCGGAGGAACAGTCAGGCAGGTCAGGTCAGGGAGCATGCGCTGAAGCAGCGTGTGGCCGCACCCACCGCATGACAAAACGCATAGTGCGGTAACTGACACTCCCTCACAATGCAGGTAATATGCCTCATTCGGGAGTCCCCTAGCAACCGCTCGTTCGACACAAAGTCAAACCAGCGGTACCCGAGGATTCTCCGAAGAGACACAGTACCGGTCTTCGTCTCAGCCCACTGGATAGCGTCCATGTCTCACAGCCATACAGCAAGACAGGGAGCACCAGGACTCTAAAGACCTGGACCTTCGTCCTCTTGTAAAGATATCAGGAGCGCCACAGACCCCTTTCCAGCGACCTCATGACCCCCCCTGCTCTCCCAATCCATCTGCTGACTTCATAGGAAGAGTCACCAGAGACATGAATGTCGCTGCCGAGGTAGGTGAACCTCTCGACGAGGTCGACAGTCTCCCCGCAGACAGACACATTACTGATGGCTGTGCCTAAGAAGTCATTAAAGGCCTGGATCTTGGTTTTTATCCAGGACACTCGCAATCCCAGACACTGACTCCTCGCTCAGTCTCTCAAGAGCCCTAATCAGAGCCTTCATTGACTCTGCAAAGATCACAACATCATCAGCAAAGTCAAGATCAGTGAATCTTTCTTCACTAACAGATGCCCCACAACTGCCGGACCGAACGACCCTGCCCAACACCCAGTCCATGCAAGCACTGAACAGAGTAGGAGCAAGAACGCACCCCTGGCGAGCCCCGGAATTGACTGGGAAGAACGCAGAGGTTCTTCCTCCAGCACAAAGGGAAATAATGAAGATGTCTTTGCTCACCAGTTCAGTTCCCCATTGCTGGTCTTTTGAGAGATGAGTGCCTTCCAGAAATCGTGAGTGCTCTTTATTACCTGGACAGCAAAGTCCTACAAGAGAACAATTTTCATCAAAGAAAAACAAACACAGCAACAATTTTAATAAAGCCCTAACTACAAAAACATTATACCATGATACAAAAAATATTAATTAAGCTGTGCTCAACATGTAAACAATATGTGCTTCAATTTGACCTAAACCATCACTACAACAATTAAACAGACACAAATAACCTCTATATGACATAAGTGATGTCCTCGCCTGAGCAGTAGAGAGTACAAAATCTGTATCTGGTCAGCAAGCAACTGAAAGGCAAATTCTTTATATAAAGCCTGCAAATTACCCCAGCCCAGAAGTCTGGAGCTACTCAGTCAAGACTGCTGGGATATGCAACATCTGACGAATCTATATTCCTCTGCCTAGTCTCATGGAAAGAATATCTTACGCCATGTACACTTTCTGCATATATATGCAGCAATTTTACTCAGAGCTGGGTTGTGCAAACAATTTCTTTGCAAAAGAAAACTTCTGAGAGCCTAAAATGTCATGGGGCAGATGAAGCATAACATTGTGACCATCCAGACTGGGATACCTTGTCTTTGAACTCTCCATTGAAGGCAAACTGATTTTCAGGCTTTCCATCTGGGACCTTGTACCGTTTGAACCAATCCACTGTGGCCTCCAGGTAGCCTGGCTTTAGTCTCCTGACATCCTCAATACCTGGAAAGAACGAGAGCAGAAGAAACACATCATCCACTGGGTCACCCTGCTGCAGTTGTGTTAATTATGGGAAAAGCTCATACTGTTGAAGTCTGCGGCTTGGGGGTCCTCAGTGTTGATCACGATCACTTTCCAGTCTGTCTCACCCTCGTCGATCAGTGCTAAAGTACCTAGAACCTTCACCGTAATGACCTCCCCTCGTGAGCACACCTAAATTGGGGCGAGATTGATTATTATTACCATAGAAACGTCTGCGTGTCAATAAACAAATATTACCAAAAGGGAACATTTACTGACCTTGCTACCAATGTCACATACGTCGATGGGGTCATTGTCACCACAGCAACCAGTGTCCCCATCCTTGTGTCCTGGATCTTCCCATGTCTATAAAGGATGGGAGGGGGAGTGCGGAGTATGATAATGGTTTATACCACCTACAAGTGCTGTGGCAAGACTGACTACAGAATGCACTGGAACTGGGAGGTTAATCTCATAGTAGAAGCTGGTTAAGGTCCTTACGGATTACTCTGTGTATGAAAGTCATTCCTGTTGTGGGGTGATCATCTCTCAAAACAGCACTCAGCAGAAAGACTGTTTTGGATTATTATTAGGAAAAAAAGAATGGCCTGACTTATCTTCCGTTTTATAGCTGTCCAATAAAGAATGTAATCAATATGCACATCCCACTGTACACAAAACCACCCTCAACATCGGCAGCACTTCCTTATCTATAGTACTTTTACAATATTAGATAGTAAAAACCTTAATACCTGATTCTACATCAGATTCACAGAAGGTGACTCCATGATTGCCAGCTGACACTAAATCAGTTATCGACTGGAAGCTGTAAGAAACAAGACCTCTTCTGTTGCCGTATCAGATCCAGAATCTTGAATCTTGCCTTCAAAGCTCCACATGACCTTGCACCCCTTTACCACTATTTTGGGTAACAGAGCCCTTTTGGTGTCCCCCTCACACTCGCCGGTCATACCGCAGTGATCTATTCCTCCTCCCTGGCACCGGGCTTCTCACTATGGGTGACAGGCCCTTCAGTACCATTGCCCCCAATCTCTGAAATCCTCCTCCTCAGTCTCTCTGTGACTGCTCTGCTTTTTCTACTTTTAAATCTGACCTAAAGACCTTACTGTTTAATGAACATCTCTTCTTCCTCAGCTGCTTAGAGATTTATCTCCCCCCCCAGTTCCTTTGGGTTTACGAAAGGAGCTATATAAATAGGTGCTTTCACATCACATTAACCTTTTTCTGGAACGAGGAACTTTAGTCGTGTTCACACCGCATGTGAAATTAGGTACTTTTTGTTCAAACATGAACTGGGGAGGCACCTTCAGTGATAGCTTGCTGATTGGTTGACCACAAGCACTGCCACTAACCTGAAAGTTATGGAAAAAGAAAGCTGGCAGAGTCTATTAGCAGAATAACATTAAATCGTTTTGATCGTCAAAGTTGCCATGAACTTCCAAAAGTTCCCAGTCGAGACAGGAACATGTAAAAAGGGACCAGGTTCCGGAGTGTGAAAGCACCCAATGTAATCATCTATTATTATTATTTTCTTCATCATCATTTATCATCTTTGATCTCCCCACTGTTTTTTTAAAAGGACTGATGCCTCACTGCCCCAATCTTGCTCTCTGAAAGCCGGACACAGCTGAAGCTGCCCGGCCAACAACAGCGACGTGTGTAATGTGGTATCCTCAAGCGGACCAAACCCCAGACTTTGGACCCCCGTTTTATGGGAACATCTTGTTCTGGGTGTCCGGGTGTCACGCCATGCTACGGCACGTCATCTGCTATGGACAGGAATGTCAAGCAGCTCTTCATTTATGACGGCCATAAGGAAAATCCTTAGGCTAAAATAACAGACCTAATAGACTAACGTTGGATTTGATTCTGTGCCGGGACCATCAGCAGCTGCATTATACCTCCGTAAGATCAAAACCTTATAAAATCTTAAGGCCATTACTAATTACCATAAACAAAATAATAATAATTACTGTTGTATTCAGGTACAGAAGTCTATATACTGGATTAATAAAAAAAAAATGTAAACACTCCAATAATAATAACACTCTCACCAAGAATAATATTCTTTTAGTACTTCTACAAACAGAAATTGCAACACAAACCATGAAAATAAACTAACGGTCCTGATTTATTCTGCAAACACCAGGTTACGTAACATCACCTGTTGCATGGAAACGAGTGACCGACCTGAGGGATTGCACCGTAGTTCCAAATATAGCCCTTGTGTGGGAAAACGTTAGCAACGTATCGAAGCTTGTTCTTCTTCACATCTTGTTTGATTGGGTTTAGTGGGTCCTTAGTAGCGATCTGAAAAATTGAGGAAGCCATCGAATTATCCCTGGACACTCTGCTCAGCAGGAATCATTTCATATAAGTGAGATTCCCCTAATTGCTATTAACTAAATAAGACTTATACCTCCATCTTTGCATTGGTCCATCGGGGAACTTCGATGACAGCGTGGAAGATGTTCTGAAAGCAGACAAATAAATGTAAATGTATCCTAAATACCCCTAAAAAAGACGCATGACTTCTTAACAATTAACCAATAACACATGTATAAAAAGGAAAGCGTTACAATAGTGAACTCTTTTGAGGCATCTATCTACCCATTTTCCACACTCAGTTGTCCTATGTGGGGTCACAGGGGACCAGAGCCTATCCCAGAAACTACAGGCGAATGCCAATTCAAGTTAATCTTTCCTTTTTGCTCGGTATTATACATCTTTGGTTCTTGGTGATTCCCTCAAAACCCTCAGAGTCAGGATTTACCAGTAATAACTGACCTTCGTGCACAATTAATCTTATCAACTCACATACATGCAAGACTAAGGTTGAGATACACAAACACCAACTATACGTAACACTGAAACAAGATTAAGACATTCACCTTGGCCAAAATCTTCATTTCACAGCTAGTACCATTTACACGTATAAACCAAGATTGCTGCATGTTATTACATCATCAGGGAGTAACAGTATCATTACTATGGGCACTTAGTAAAACAAACAGCCCTTTGAGACAGCAATTCAAGTTATCAAGTGTAGTGAGAGACTATAAATGCTGAATATGGCTGTGACGATCTGAATCGCTCTGCCAGAATTGTTAGTTCTGGTAAGTTTTCGAAAAGGTTATATAAAAAAAAAAACACAGCCCCCCCCCAACCCCCCCCACACACACCCTCTTGAAGACTATTACTCCTCTGGGTCTGAGATTCCCCTATTTTAACCAACCCCAGATTAAATAAAATGCAGATGAATAATGAATCAGGCTTTACTTAGTTGCCCCATGTTAGCTAGAAACCAAAAACTAAAAATAACTGAATCCAAAGCCCTTAAAGAGGATTCTGTTTATTCATTTGAAATCCTCTTTGAAGATTACTACACTACACTTCAAAGAGGAAGTTGTTTGATGCAAGGTTGCAAAGACACCAAAAAGACAAAAATCACATTAAAATAATAAAATCAAATAAAGATTGTATATATGGAGTAAATTACAAAAAAAAAAAAGTCAGCTACTCTAAATCAGTGTTTCCTAAACCAGTCCTTAGGGACCCTTAGACAGTCCACGTTTTTTGCTCCCTGCCAGCTCCTTGCCAGACAGGCCATGTTTCAGAGAGTTAGGAGGGAGCAAAAGAAAGACTGTCTAGGGGGTGTCGGAGGAGCGGGTTGGGAAACACTGCTGTAAACCACTATGTAATGAGGACTGCACATACACACATGATGCCCTTTGCGTTGATGTATTGCTTCTCTCTGAGATCTAGCAATATGAACCAACTATTGCAGCACCTGTCATTACGCCACAAGTCCAACGGACACAGTTCCTCAATAAGAATCGGTGAAAACCGCTACAAGAAAATTCATACATCGTTTCATCTCCATTTCAATTAAACATATTCCATTCATTTTCAGCAACACCAACATAAATATATTTATTGGGTGTTGACAATAAAATACTGATGATTCTGAGCACATGTTTTTATGCTCCGTAAACACCCAATAAAAAAAATGAACATGTGCAAATTGATGTCAAAAGAATTTAAGATAAAACAATGTTAATAAATCTACCCTATAAGGTCAGAATAAAATACAAACTATGTTGTCAGAACCTACCTATCTTGCTACAGCTATTTCAGGCAAGTTCAGTTTGAAATGTTTTATATCCCAGATTTTGACCCTCATTTTTAACTTGTGTTTTAGGTGCCAAAACAGTTTATCATTATTGTAACAGTTACGTTATAAATCAATTAAGAAGAAACAATATTTGCAATATTTATTTTTAAATTACTTGCATTCTACATTGTTTGAGGCTATGAAGAGAAACAGCAGGTGAGATTGTTCAGCATCTTGGGTCAGTGTATGGACACCTGCTGTTTCCATAATAGGGGTCACATTCTACCTCTTTGTGAACCAGAATTTTCAGGGGACAATCTAATGACCATCAAACTTATACATAGGGTGACTTACTATCCAAATAATTACACCAACTTAATTATATGTAGTATGAATCTAACCATTGGCCTTAATGTACTGTACACTGTTCAGCAACACCCACCTGTCACATTAAAAGGAATAAGTGTGACAGTAGCAGCATTGCTAGTTTATCATAGCGACCACAGTATGGAAGCACAGTGGCTAAAGGAGCCAGTTCTACTCGCAGCGGGGATCCTGCTGTGTCACTGTCCCTCTATCGAGCTCAAGTAGTACGGCCGGCCAAGAGAAGCAGCAAATAGGTCCTGCTAACCATCCGAAAGCACACCAAAAAAATGCAGCTTCAGACCCAGGAGTGACTCACTGTATCTATGGAGCGATGGCATGTTGTGTCTGTATTTAATAAAGAAATCGTTTATTTATCTGGTTTGATTTGCTATTATAGAAAGTGTATTATCACACACATTGATCATTGAACAAACCAATTTTATCATTATATTTATATTGATTATATATTTTTTTTAATTATTATTATTATTATTATGTAAAGCACTTTGTGTTAAATTGTGTTTGTAGATAAAGTGCTATATAAATAAAGTCTGATTGATTCAGCTTTTGGCGTAATCGAAACAACAAAATCGTTCTGCTTTTTGCTGTGCTGGCCCAGAAATGTCTGTATATGAAGAAAAAGGCTGATTGGAACCACTGTGACTTTTACATGTTAAACCCCATTAAATTCAAAGATTTATGCAAGTATGGGGCAAACTTTAGTGGGTCAGCACCATGCTCCAAAGACCACTGTTACTGGAGTAGTATTACACATTTCTAGGTCTTGCAAATGTCACGAGTATTAAGTATTAAGAAATTATGCAGTTTAAAAAGTAAAGAAACTCGCTGGCCTTCGTTGTTGAAGTATAAGGAAGGGCGCAGTATGTTACCTTGACTTCGTCGGCATACATAGGTATGTCATGGAAGGGTGAGATGTATTTTCCTTCTGCATTTTCTGCAAGCACGAAAGATTTATGGTCAGATAAGCATCTAAGATGATGGATGAATTCATTCCTTACTACAGCGAGATATTTTCTGCGTGTGAGAAACTATTTAAATAGGTCACGGCAATAAGATCGACACGCTGCCACAATTTACAAGTGATTCAGCAGAAACAGCGCTTCTGTTACATTTCATCAGACAGTTTCTTTCATTTTAGATTAAAGCATACTGGAACTGGTTGGTTGGCACCACGCAATAACTAATAGAGAATTACTTTAGTTGGTTAGTATCTAACTACGCTTACAGTACTACTGGGCTCGGGTTCACGTCATTACCACACCGTGGCTGCCGCAATACAAAGCACACGCTTCGTCAGGCTAACAGTCTAAATGCTAATGAATGGTAAAGGGAGAGCGAAAGCAATAGAAAATTGGTACTCACTGAAAAACACCCTGTAGTCCAAAGTGTTCGGCTTCCCTCTCTCTTCCGTGGTGTAACTCATGGTCATACAGCTATTTGCTAAGTCTCCAGGCGTGCAAAGCACTGCTCCTGTCCAGAAGTCCTTCTGACGCGTGGGTCACAGACAGCACAGAGAGAACCGAAGGAGGGGAGCGAGAGCAGCGCGCATGCGTAAGTGTGCAACCAATGGCAACGTGGCCATGATGCATTGCGGCGGCGTTTCTGGGAAACGGGCCGTTTACTATATGTTGGGGTGTTTGCTGTGCGATAGTACTCACGTCACTGCAGATAGTTTTGTTTCGGGTCTTAGTATGACGAATTCCACCTATTTACACACTATATTTAGATTATAAACAGGAAATAAATCATTAAAATTTTCGGGCTCATCTTTAAATTCTTTGATTTTCTTTGGGCGCAAAATTGTCTCTTTTCTTTGTAGGAAATAACGTCTTATATCTAATGTACCATTCCTTTAATGTTTGCTACTTTGGTGGGCTTCGAATTCTTGAAATTTATGACAGTAATTCTTAGTTACAGATTCTTAAATTAATTGAAAAATTAGTGATAAATTTATCAACCAAAAGCACATGTGAGTTGCACTTTAGAAATAACACTTGAATGTGGAACTCTGGCACCATACTTATTTTCACATCATTTTTATATTCTAGCAAAAATATATATCTTTTCTAAACAATAAACATAGCAGCTTCAAGCAGATGGAGCTGACTGGTCTTAGAGACAAACAGCTTAAGACAGGGGTTACGTGTTGCATCTGGGCCAAGGTCCTTCACCACATACATCAGACTGTAGCTGTTTTATTAAAGTCTAACATACTTTTAATCAAAATGTTTGTTGTATACATGATTTTCTACTTGGTTAGTGGTTGGAAGATTTCATCTGTTCAGTATAACAACAGGAAATTAGCAAATGTGTCATTTTTAGGCTGAAGTTTTTTTGTCTTAGTGAAGCATTTTACTGTGTAGTAATTGTGCAGTGGGATGGAATTACGGCTCACTGGGCACCACTTTTACCTCCCATCTCCAGGGTTGCGGGTTCAGATCCCACCCATGTTTCTCCCAGTAACATGTAGATTCCCTCCAGCTACAATATTTTCTTTTGTAGTCCAAAAACATGTGAACTGTTATGTGAGCTGATGTCTCTAAATTGCACGTAGTGTGTTTGCTCTGCAATGGTCTTATCCTATCCAGGGTGTTCCCTGCCTTGTGCCCAACTGTGCTTGGGATATGCTGATACGATTTTTTTCATTAACGTGATCATCAAGCACACATAAGACTATTTCTGCATAATGTTTCTCAAGCATTTTTAAGCCACGTATCACCTGAGTAAATAGCAGGCACTTGTACCAGTGGCACAGTTGGCAGGGGGGCAAACTGTACAGGATACTACACCTGAGAGTCAGACCTTGTAACAGAATGGTAGCGCAGCTGACTCCCGATTAGAAGGCTGTGTGTTCAAATCCCGTTGGGGGTCAATGTGCCTTTTGTAGAGGTGACGTGCAGCTCTGTGGGTTAAGCATCTGTGCCTGTGACTGGCTGACCCTATCCTATATATTGTCTTGAATAAAAGCATCCGATAACACTGTGGATTCCTATGCTGATTTAATTATAAGGCCTTTATCTTTATTAATCTAATTGAATATAGCAGTTGTGTTCTGCTGTCCTTGTATGAATTCAGCTGAAAGCTAGCACATTAGTTCATGTGCCATTTCTGGTCAGATGTAATGAGGAGTGAATTAAGACCAACTTTTTAAAACATGTAGGGCACATAAATGTGAAATGTACCAAAGAAAATGTTTTAAAGTTACAATTACAAAGTTTGCATTTTTTTTTAATATGAAGCAAACCCCAGGCATCTTCATAAACAGTACATGCAATTGAATTCCCAGTTGTATTCAAGACATGAAAAACACAGAACAGTCCAGGCCTGATCACAGTGGTCAATGTCACATAATAAATTCCTCAAGCTGAAACCCAATACAAATTCAAAAGCTAAAGCATTCTGCTGCAGTGTATCAGACTTTAACGATATCTTTTGTGATAACTGATGGAGTGTATTTCTTTACGGAGGACATCTCATTGAACAGCTTGGACAGCATAAACTACAGTCACCGTTATGAGTCAATTTAAGTTGAACTATAGAGCACAGTTAGACAGATTCAGAGTTTCAGTCCCAGCCAAAGGTTAAACCTACTCTAGGCAAATTTCCTTTCTGGAGTTCATCAAGGTCTAAAGCCCCTTTTAAAGGGTTTTATTACAAACTTCCATCTGGCATATGCCTAGAAAGGTTACTGCTCTTCGATATGAGAAGAGAAGCTTTTCATTTCCATCAGATTGTTGTACTGGCACTGATCTAACAGTCCACAATGGAAGATAAACAACATTCAGAATATAAAATGCATAATAAACACTCATGTTTCACTCTATAGCAAAATAAAATCTCATCAAAATATCACTTAAGGCATCCTGAAAATGAAGATTATGGTTCTTGTCCCATGCAAATGCAGCTCAGACCAAACATGCTTCTTATTCACCGTCTGTTGTTAGCAGCTCAAATTTAAGGGTCAGCTGAGCGGCAGCAAATAGGCCTTTGTCCAATGGGTTGGACTTCATGTTGATACTCTGGAGCGCGGGCATCGCGGCGAGCTTCTCGACTGGTAGCTCTGTAAAGCAAAAACAGAGAGGGTACTACCTGGTAAGAGAAGACATGATAGCAAAGATGGTGGATGGATGCTGGCACTGCTTAATTAACTAAAGAGGAGGACTGAGTTACAGCTTATTGTTGGCTGCCATGTTTGCTTGGTTAAGTTTTTCACACTTCAGCTGTTTATGTGTGTGAATCCTGGGAAAGTTCTCCACTTTTGTTACTTTGGGGAACGCACTGGAAAATAGACATCATCTTACTATTCAGCAAATTACCCACCCCACTCCCACCACCACCATTCCCAGTCATTAATTATTGTCTCTAAGAACTTTTATTTTAGTTTTGTTTACCGGTGATTTCATTTCCTTCCAAACTGATTTTCTCAAGGGTCTGGATTTCAGCCAGTTTTTCGGGAAACAAGGAAAACTTGTTTCTCGCCAAGTTTATGTTTGTTAAATGCTGCATCTCACCCACTGCATCTGGGAGCTTGCTCAGGACATTACCTTCTAAATTCAATTCTGAAAAGAAAGATACGCCAATTAAGTTACTCAGCAAATGTATACTAAAATATGTCATTTCAATAAAAAGTATCACATTAATGTTACAATTAATAAAATAACAAATAATGTATAATATAAAACAATCATTCAATGATCACTGCATCCGTACGTAACGGCATTTTGCAGTTTTTTTTATTTTTAAATGCAGTCTCTGGAACAAAAGCACAATCATGCACAATCATTGACTTACGTGTGGTTAACCTGTGACCTCAGTGTCCCAGTGTTAGAAACCCATAGAATGGCACTGCTTTAATAGTATACAGCATATTTAATACAGATTATGTATTATTTTTCAGTTAGATTAATTCAGATTTTTCTGGGACACTGTCTTAATTACATATTTTTAATTGCATTCTGGATTCTCTTTGTTGCTACAAATTTAACATTCATAAAGTAGTGAACATCAAACATTGCAGCGATAACGTACCTCTTAACTGAGTAAAGGTGGTGAAAAACTTGCTAGTAATAGCTTTCAATTCATTGTTTGCTAATGTGATGACGAGAATCTTGTCATTTACAGTCCTTAGAACTTTGAAGACTCCCTCTGGAAAACTAATCAGTTTGCAGTTTGAAAGATCTACATGGAAAAGGGAGAGTAGTAATACAGTGAGGGCGACATTGAAAACTGAGTAATACTGACACCTGTTGTCTCAATGTAGAACTGCACATGTAATAATTTTCATTAGGTCATGCCTCCCCATCGTCATCTGGACTGGGCTCCAGCAAGTACGTAAATGCATGTGCACTTCAATGTTTGCTGGATTGGAGATTTCAGGGATCTATATTCCAACCATTTGTGCTAGGAAAAGGATCTTTTTGTATCCATCCATCTTCTTGAATGGCTAATCCAGTACAGGATTGAGCCTAAAAAGTTCCATCACTGAGAGGTTTTAATCAAGAATAGGTAATATCTACAGCATTAAGTGAGTAGGTGTTCCTTTAGGATTTATTTCTGCATATATCGTGGTAATACAACCCAATCATTTGTATGAGGACACCGGAAATATACATACTTCCCTTGTGCTCACCTAACGTGTCTTTTTGCTCTTCCACAGTTGCATTGATTCTTCTGGCAACATTAGCCACAGCCTCCCCCATCTTATCGAGGACCGTCACACTTAGGGGAGACTTAGGTCTGCTTCTGAAAACGAACGGGTGTATAGCTTTGCTAAAAGTAAGAAGGAGGAACTTAGCAGATGTTCCAAAACTTGTCTTTAGGCTGGAGGAAGAAGCACAAAGATACACATGTTTTTAGGAGGAGGGGAGATTACATAACAGTGCAGAAAAAGCACAGCATTTCTAAAAAGACAAACTGAATTCGAAGGTCACTCATATTATTAGTAAAACTGATTTTCCTTTGGCTATTTTAAAGAAATTCATCATGAGTGTAAAAATATACCTAGCCAAGACATGCTTCTGCCCAATTAGAAAATATTCATATTTTAAAAAAGACTTTCTGCTGTGTCTTATCAAGTTCCTTGAAATTTTGTCTGTGATCAGTCTTTGCCCACCATGGCAGTAAACGTGCACTCTTCTCACCTAACCTTCTCCAAAGGCTCTGCACCACACAACCATCTAAAGTCTTGTCATATCAAACCAAAGAGGTTGGAGATGATTAAGGCTAAGTGCTGACTGGAGGAGTCACTTGACCGTTGCTGCTACAAGCTAACAATTCACAGAAACTTAAAAGGACAGCAAACCCTAAGATTCCCTGGCTCTTCTCTTTATCCTTGCTTTGTGAGCCACTAGGTTGGCACTAGGATAATCTGGGCAGTGTGCTGGGCATTACATTGTATAAACATGCTTAACATAGGTTTACTGTATTATTTAACAAAGATGATTTTGGGTAACTTCATCTTTCATTCTATATCGAAAATTCACATTTTTTTTTTATTTCATGGAACTGTTTTTACACCCTTTTACCCATTTTTTAATCAATACCTTTATAAAAATTTTGTACTAACATTGAGACACTGCCATCTTATAATTCTTCTGGAATAATCTGAAAAATATTCATTCAGGTATCATGTGGGAGGTATTTGACTATATAATGTGAAAACGAGATTCTTTTTAAGATTCAACTTGTAAGAAAAAACGAACATGTTCAGCATCTTACTAAGATAACACAAGACAAAACACATCAGGATCCTGGTTGGCAAACCCCAGGCCAACACGCAGTCCAGTCCCACCATCGGGACCAATGGCTATCTATCTGCTGCAGGCAAGTGTTATGTGGGGATCCCCTTGGCCTGATCCAGCTACTCAGATCCTCAGCAATGAGGAACCTGCAAAGCAGATCACACTCAGATAATCGCACCACGTGGCCATAGTGCTGTAACTGATGCACAATTCAGGTAATGTGCCTCATTCGGGACTCCCCTAGCAACCGCTCGTTCAAAGTCAAACCAGCGGTACCCGAAGATTCCCCGAAGAGACACAGTACCGAAGGAGCCCAGTCTTCGTCTCAGCTCACTGGATAGCGTCCATGTCTCACAGCCATACAGCAAGACAGGGAGCACCAGGACTCGAAAGACTTGGACCTTCGTCCTCGTACCAAGATATTGGGAGTGCCACACACCCCTTTCCAGTGACCTCATGACACCCCCTGCTCTCCCAATCTGTCTGCTGACTTCATAGGATGAGTCACCAGAGACATGAATGCCACTGTCGAGGAAATTCAACGCGATCGACATTCTCTCCGAAGACAGACACACTGCTGATGGCTGTGACCAAGAGGCCAGGATCTTGGTTTTTATCCAGGACACTCAGAAGCCCAGACACTCAGACTCTTTTCTCAGTCTCTCAAGAGCCCCGATCAGAGCCTCCATCGAGTTCGAGAAGTCAATGTACATGCATTATCAGTTAAAACTTATGCTTCAATAAAATCCAATCATTGCTGTCCAGTTAAATATTTTTCATATCAGAGAAACTAACTGGTTCTCGTACTTCACAAAAGCTAAATGCTGAGGTTATCCAAAGGGTTTGGCTAAAAACTTTATTTCTGAACAGACAAAGAACAAACCGTTTTTTGAAATGTTACCTAGATGAATACAATAATGCAACATCCCTGTCATAGCTCTTTTCCATTAAATAATTAGCTGATAAGAGATGGTGTATGGTGAGTAACTGAAGTCACATGAGCATAAAAAGAAAATCAATATTTAAAAATGGGGTGGAGTGGGCTGATCCTGTTATCAGGAGGTCGCTGGTTCGAGCCCGGCCTCGGCAGAATAGTCACATGTCCGTTCTTTGAGCAAGGCCCTTAACCTCCAGCTCCTTGGGTGCCACAAGGTGGCTGCCCTTCGCTGCCAAGCTTGCTCTCACCTACATGTGTGTCATGGAGAGCAAGATGGGGTAGGCACAGAGAATATCCCCATGGGGACAAATAAAATAATATTAAATCAAATGTTGAAATTCCCAAATATTACAAATTTTAATACTGCATGTATTTCCAATACATATTCAACAAACAGCACAGTTTACAGGTGTGCTCACACTGAAGCTATTCATTAATACGATAAACCACTCATTTGAACAGTTAAGACCATGGAAGGAAAATAAACATACATTCATACATACATACATACATACAGTCATCAGTGGCTTGAGTTTAAAAAGTGTCATATGGCCTCCTAATTGGTATGGTGGACCCAGGGCTACTACAGGCAAATCAAGAAGCCTTAGGGATGTAAGACACGTGGAAACAGTTTAGAATACATGGGATTAAGGGTAAATCCTCTTGTACAGGCGGTTGAATCAGAAGTGCTTCGTAAAATGTGTAAATGTAGGATGCTGTCATAGGTACTGTATAAAAATGTTCAGTCTCATCACACGCGCGACTGTCTTAGATTAAGTGGAATAACCCTAAATACCAGACCTTCCTACAGACTTTTACGGGGACGGAGGTTTAAGATTTCCCTAGTTATTTAATTTGACTATATAATTTTTACATTTTGTTATTCGAAAGATTTCAAGATTTCAAAAAATAAAAGCAAATAAGAAATAAAAATACGACAAATAGCCAGCCCATTTTAAGGCCTATCAGATTACATTAGTTGCCCATTTATGTATAAAAGAAATTCACAGCACTGTTTCACTTCTATGTCGTATATATTTAAGGCTCACCGAGCTGCCGAAGAGTATTCCGCAGTACAGTGTAATCCTGCAATGCACGACTAGTTAAGCTAACTTACCCAATGCCAATCTACTCCTTCCTCTGCAGGGCCGGATAGCTAAGTCTACACCGCGGTCCCAGCAACACAAGGAGCCCCCTAAGCCTAACCAAACGATTCCAAGCTCCAGCAACAAATCTGCCAAGTTGCATGTATTTTTAGCACTGACAGCAGCTGCATTTGCCGGTCGTGGCAGTAATATGCCCCGAGTCCCTTTAACTAGCTAGTCTCCCTATCTAAACCGGAGCTGTGCACATGCAGAAGAAGAGAACCGCAGTCCACTCCGCTCCAGTCTTTGTCTTGCTAACTCCCGATTGTCTGACTGACGTTAAAACACAGTACTGGGAGAAATGATACTCGTTTTATGAAGTGCATAAAGCAAAAGCATGTATGCATACTTCCTGGTGAGAAGCGGGCGGACGAGCCTGCCCGACGGGCTGCTTTACAGGCTGGAGGGGCACTGTAGCCCGGTCACCTCATTTCCTTCTGCTCGGCTGTGTTGTGCTTCCGGGCGGAAGGTGGGGGACTGTGCTGACGGCTGGGGGGAAGCACGGACGGAGGGGGTAATAATTAAAAATAACGATTAAAAGAACCTTTTAAAGTTCAAGCGAGAAACAAGAGGCGCCCCCGATTGTCCAGCTTTCCTCCGGATAACAACAGCGTCGCGGCTACGGAAGCATAATAAGTGAGATGTCGGCCAGTCGTCAGCACAGTGAAAGCCGAGCCATCCCGTCCAGGACGGTGCTGATCAGCGACACAACACAGCTACCTCACGATTACTGCACCACCCCCGGCGGCACGCTGTTCTCCACCACTCCAGGAGGTAACGGCGCCCAAGCCGTCTTTGCTCGGGAGGCTGAGCGCTGGACGCGATCCGGAAGTCTGCGGCTTATCTGCATGGGCCGGTGTTAAATCCTAACTGGTTAGCAGATAAGAAAAGTAAAACAAAGCCCCTGATCGCCCCGCCTTGCAATGCATGCAGATTTAAAATATATTGCGTGTGACCATTCTTACACTTGTCCATCCAGTGCACCCATCTATCTATCCATCCACCCATCTCAGATCATAACGGGTCTGCAGGCTGTCCAGAGATGTGCATGCGTTAAGGCGGTGTGAGCTCCGGAAGGGACTTTAACCAGAGGCTGCTAAAGTTAAATCGACATTGCAACTAGTCTTGTTAGTGTCAGTGCTGATCGGTTTATTGGCATGCTCTTAACCCAGCCATCGTCCCCTTTTGACGCTGGTGCGGAGACGCACCGCCGGCCGTCCATTTTTACATTCGGGAGGGACTGAACGAGCGGTTGAGATCGCAAGACAACACAAAGTGTTTTTAAAAGTCATTGTTACTTAATATCCCGGAAAAATCATTCATGTTTGAGAGTTTTAATGTAACACTTGCCGAGCTGCAAAGTAACTGTAAATATCTCCACGTCAATAAGCTACCTTCCAGATATATTGCTGAACAGAATTGGCTATTGAATTATTTATTCCAGAGAAAATCAATACGACATGCATATTATTCTGCTCTGCCGCCTGTCCTTCCACTTCCACAGCATTGACGTTTCACTTTAGCAATGTTTATTCGTTTTCCCGACTCCACGACTTTAATTGTTATGCGTCCTTTTCGTGGGCACCTGTGCAAAATAATCAAGGCGATTTGCTAATGATGATCATGCCTACGAAACAAAGCCAAGTCCGCTTCATTTCCTCAGGTACCCGCATAATTTATGACCGCAAGTTCCTGTTAGATCGGCGCAATTCGCCAGTCGCGCAGACCCCCCCGGCGCGGCTGCCAGCCATCCCGGGGGTGACCAGCCCGAGCCTCACCGGCGACAACAAGCAGACCGAAGCCAACAATCATGCGAACAGCCATGACGGCAAGACGGCACTGGGTAACTCTACAATGAATGCAAAAATAAACGGGGTCGATTTTTTAAATGTAAAATATAATCAGCTGACATTTATAATATGATACGGTCGGTTGTATCGGCTTATTGGAAATTCCGCAGTGGAGTGTTATGGATTTTCAGTTCTGTCTCAAGAATTTAATGGTAATTTCCCACTGAGAATAAACGGATTTTTAAATTCTAATGATGGAAAATAATGTCAGCATTACGGACGTTTTGCCTTCATCTAACAGGTTGTGGAGTAAAATAACACAATTTTCAGGGCTGCTGAATAGCTTTACTTTGAGCGTACAACGCAACTGAGTTATCTATTTATCTATATGTTTTGTATAGAGTAGATTGTGTCTTTTTTATAATGTACAATATGCATAATATATACAATAAGTTCTGGTTCTTATGCATGCATCAGATAGCTTAGTTGTATACCAAGAACTAATAGAATCAAGGAATGTTTACTTGTAAAAGTAGCCAATTTTAACAGATAACTGATTTTGCCTGGCAGGACCGGTGAGGGTTCTGTTTACTTGCAGTAGAATACAAAGTAAAATTGCAAGTAGCATGGTGCTGACAGTCCAGTGGTGGGTATTGCTGTTGGACCTTTTCTCTAGAAGATGCACAGCCATTTAAAGGGTATAATTGTACATCGCTTTGGATAAGTCTCTGGCGAGCTTAAATAAGAGCTATCATTTAAAATGTTAAATAATACAATAAGATAACACTTTAAAAAACTTTCTTCATATTTAATATTGGATCCCCCTATCCAGATTTATATTTTAGCATAGTCACATTACTTTATCTTGGTACACAGTCATGCTTTTCTTTGTTTACACTTTTGTTGTTATTGTTAAACCGTGTGTGCTGTCAGAATATGAGTCCTCACTTGTCTCTTCCTTGATTTCAAGGTGAAGATGCTCAGTTTGAAATGGACATCTAAGAAGGGAAGTTGAGAAGATGCCTTCACCTGGCACCTGCTCGGAAGCGCTGGGGCCTGTTTAGACCAATGCTTATAGCCCTGCTGTCCATAGCTGCTCCCTATCTTTGGTAGCTGGGTGCAAGTTCCGTCTGTTGGGTAGCTGTAGAACCATAGGTCCATCACAGTGCAGTAACGGGAAATACAATTTCAGGTCGTGTCACTGGCTAGATTTTAGTGTTGTATAACGTAACGCGGCTTGGCTGATGTGCTCCCTCCCCCCTAGCCCTGAATATCTCACACAGGACATCCCCCCCCCCACACACACACACGTCACACCACACCACAGTGAGATCAACACCCGGATCTGAAAAATCTGCCTTACCAACGCAAGTTGGCTAAAACAAGCTTGAAACTCCGAGATAACCAGTCCTATCATGCCTCCCTGGTTTCCAATTATTGGTAAAACACTGAAACCCAACATTGCATAGGCTGAGATGTTATGGACAGTTTTTACACAGCCGGATGCCCCTGAGTCAAAACTCAGCCGAGTTAATTCGCTGATTGCGAAGTGATCTTAATCTACCCTTTTCCCTCCTGCATGCTTTGTTTCCCCTTACTGTGCAGATACTGGGTGTCAATCACAGCAAAATACTTTCTCCAGTGTAGGCAACAGCTTACAGCTCACAGCATAACAAGGGTTTGGACATTGGAAATGCAACATACCTGGATCTTGGGCTTGAGATCCTTAGTGTGACGAATAAGGGAATCTGGTGCAATATCCTGCATTTATTATCAGAAAGAGCAGAATGTTTGTGTCATTTCAAGCCTATAATCTCCCTTTGACCCTCACAGAAGTTGCTTCCCCCCTATTTTCCCATTCAGTTTTCTGTTTGGAATGGCTCAGGTATTATTTGGTTGCTTTTTACCCTGGTTTTGCTGTCTAGGCAGTAACACCAGTGACAGCTTGCAGCAGAGTACAGCATGACAATGGTCCCAGTAATGGTCTAGAAATCAGTAGAAGGCATGTGGAGTATGTGCAACATGATTTAAAAATTGCACATACTGATGTATTGGGATATAAATTTACTTACATTTTTAAATTCTTCCCTGTATTAAATTTATTTTATCTATACACTGAAGTTACTGCATTTTGTTATTTTTTAGTCTTGCCAGCATGTCATTTGCTTTGACTGTGGGATATATATGTGACCTAACTTTCTGAAGTTTCTGGCCAAAATACAATGAGGAAAAAAAAATGAAGCCTGCTTGTTCTTCATAAAGAGAGTTACGTTAGGAGGTGTTTGTGAGCTGTTTTATATGGAGGGTATAATAGGGTATGGGTCCCCAGAACTACAGGGCAATAATTGCACACAGGTCTGAGGATGGGCTGCAATCACGTGACTTTAATGTGCAAATGGATGCATTCAAAGACTGGGGTCTATTCAGTTTCAGGACAGGCTCAAAGCTGATTAAGTTAACAGGGACTATATGCCAATTTAGCTTTAATCATTTATTGAAGTTTTAAATTAATGCTATACTGCTGTCAGTATGGATATTTTAAGTTTTGATGGAATTAAACCATGAAAAATTTATTAATCAAAATTTTGTAGCTGCAGATGAACTGCAGAAGTCAACTGAATTCAAGTGATATTTTTAAATTTGGAAATATTAAGTAAATTAGGTGTTGGCTACAAACGGATTTGGGAATATTAAATGCTTTCGAATTTAAATTGAAATTCCAACTTCTTTTGCATATAAAACTTGGTTAAGACGTATAACAAATGCAATTAAGCTTTAAATTGCTTGATGAAATGCTTCACCGTAATTTCTACAGCATTCATTTATTTTCCTTTTGAATTCTAGTCCATTTTCATGCTTACGCATCACACTTACGCACTTCTATTTTTGTTTGTCTATTTTAAGTGAGTTACTTTTTCTTTGAAATATATGTCAGTTCCATGTACTATAAAACCAGCTAAAATTGTTTGATATTGTTTGTCCTCAATTACAAATATAGATTGGTCAGGTCAGCGTAGGTGCTCATTGTTTTACAGAAGCGTGGGTGTGACTCCAAAATGATTTAATATAAAATAATGTAAAACATTAGTGCTTGGCTGGGTTTTGGCTGCCTAGTTACCTACCAAGATTGATAGAATGGTCCTGGTTGCATATTGGTTCCACCCCCCACAAGTGGAAAAATACAAATTTATGGTTTTACTTTGCAGTCAGGGAAGTGAACCATGTCATATTTCATTTGTACAATGTGAATTGAGTTCCACCTTTGTAAGTGTGCAGTAACTTGATACATTATTTACATTTTATTTCCTGTATCTTACATCCACCTTGATGTAAGATACCATGGATTCTACATCATGCAGTAGATGAGAAGCTACAATTTTGACAAATCACACATTATTTCAATTAAATGAATCATTGAACAAACATTTTTAAAGAGCAATGTTCTACGATCATTATTAAAATACTTACGATTGAAATTTAAATATTAGACCTCTTATTGTTGATGGCTGTCTGTGATTGAACACAACCACTGAGGCTTTATTGCATAACCTTCAGAACTGATTTTATAATACACGCTTTGTTTTCCTCTCAAAGAATGTTTTTTTTTTTGTACTTGAATATATTGGATAGTTCGTCAGTTTCAGTGGGCAAAACATTGCTTTTCATCCAGCGTGACTTGCATACTGTGTGCAACTGAAGTATGTTTAAGGCTTGATATTTCTTACTGGAGCAGCTCAGATTAAGTGCTTGAAGCGTACAACCGCATTCACCCCTGGGGAACTCGATCTGGCAGCATTTCGGCAGTACCGCCACCAGCCTGCACTGTGCTTCCTGTCCCAGATCTAAATATTTCCCTTTTAGGTGTCAAACAGAATTTCAGTTATCACTGTAACACTGCTGTGCAAGACATTGTTTAACTAGTGGTACAAATTGATGTTAAGTATTTTTCTAATATTTTAAGACTTCCAGTAGATGCCAGCATCTGAAATCCAAGGGGCATTAACTGTTATTGTTCTTAGCTCTACTGCATAAGTGGCTGGAAGATTTACATTTTCTTGAAGTAATTACCCTCTAAATAATAGTACTATCTAGTCTATGTAACCCCCCAAGATTTCAGAGAATTCTATGCATGCTTCTTTTATTGTCCTAAAAAGTGTTCCTCAATTCTTGACCCTTCTCACAATCATTTAATTCAGTAAACTCATTTGTTTAACAACTGACAGATTAACACGCCTTAAATTTTCTGATCTGATATTTTCCTTTGCTCTTCCATCAAAGACAAGCCGGAGTCACTAACATCACTAAACCCTAAGATAAATCATCCTTTATTATACATGTACAATGTACAAAACCTTATCTGAAATCTTTAGTCCCCCATTTATTCTAACCCACGTTTTCTATAGTCTAACAGTCCCAGATTTCACATCCAAATCTACTCCCATCGGTATGTTTATAGATAAAAACTTTGCATGTGGTGTTTTGTACTTTGTCACATTCCTATGTATTTGAACTGAGAGGAGACAGATATACTGATTGTGTAACAGATGTAAGTATATTAAGTGATGCTAGGGGGAAAAACATAATATTATAATATATATATATTATGATAATTTTTTGCTGACTTTAGTATTTACTTTAATGATAAATTTAAAAAGCACATTTTGAGAAGATCCACCAAAATTCTCATCAAATAATCAATTTGAAATCAATCAGCATCTTTAAGAATTGATGATTATTATGCTATGAACTATTGTATATTCAATTTTTGCTGTGTAACGGTTACAAGTCACATGATTTTTTCCAGCTGATATGTCAGTTGAGAAGTGAATATTTCGAAGTATCACCTGAAGGTTCTTACCGTAGCCCCACAGTTGTTATACTTTTGCCAGTGGTTTTACAGTGTTTCACAATCCAGTGCTTGGTGACTCGCAGACTTTCTATGTTTTTGCTCCAGAAGCTGAGAGGGACAAAAACGTGGACCGTCTGTGGGTCCCTGTGGACTGGGTTGGGAAACACTGGTGTATATTATTGCGTTGGATTATACTCTTCATGTTTACCTGTTTATCAGGAACAGCCGCCTCATAGTTCTAAAAATAACAAATTGTCTTATTCGTAAAAAAATTGTTTCAATACATACTTTAATCCATAGTCAGGGATTTGATGGAAGTTCTGTGGAATAAACTGTGTTAATGGGCTTCAACCGTAAATGAATGTGGAATAGCTACCTCTTTACAGTTTTCTCCGCTAGAGTTTACTGTGGGTTAAAATGGCATTACAAAGCTTTCTGATTTACATTCTCAATAAGTGGGAAAGTAAAAAGATGTGTTTGGCTAATCAATAGTTGTAGAAAAAAAATCAAAAATATGAACAGAAAACTCTGTTAGGGTTTAGCTATTTACTGATGCTGGATGCAATGGCCTACAAATAATGACAAGAGTGACATGCTGTCATTGACAGTGGAGGCTATGACCCAGCAGGCCAGTACATGGTTATTTTTGCAACCGTTATATATTTTTTTCCAATAATTATGTCACTATTGCCTCAGTGGAGTATCATTCAGTATTAATTCATCTTCATACTCATTTACAACAGTTCATTCTCATTCAAATACTTTGCTGTACTTGTATATATTTCTTTTTTGATTCCAGTACTCCCTGTTTTAAGTTGTATTCCGTTTAGCCTGATGTAAACATAGGGCTGAGGACAGGATTTATTTGGGTGTAATTTTCACATACTAATAACGAACTGCATGCAGCATATACTAAATGTTAACATTATAGAAGATTGCATTTGGCAGTCACATGACTGGTTTTTAAATATTTTTTAACTAGCCTTCAGAAAGCAAGGAAGTACTTCTCCAGTCACTATATCACTGGACATGTCTTAATTTCAGAGAATTAGGGAAAATTCTGCCTCAGAAGTATAAAATTTGTATTTTTTTATTGAATATTTAGGAGTGGTAAACAGACCAGCTGGTATGATGGTGTGATGTTCACAATAATTATCCATTTCTTGTAATCTGGGTTTTTAACGCCTAGTTCATGTATATTATTCCTCTCTGCCAATAAAATTTTATATTTAGTTTTGATCAGCTTTGAACAAGCTCATTGAAATACATTTGTGGTGAATTGCCAGTGGGGAGAATTAGCTTTCGAAATAGTTTTTCAATTGATGATTTGTTCAACCTGCTTGGGTGTATTGTTGGTTAGCCAATCTTTCATTGCTCGTATACTTGTAAAGATAGAAACTAGCCAATGACCCACAGGAATACAAATTTATATACAACTTTGTAAAGTACGATCCTACATGTGCGGTGGAAAATCCTTGTAACAGTTTTTTTTTGCTTCAGTAAATCAATTGTAATCAAATTATGTCAATTGAAAGGAATGACAGCGTGTACAAGACGAATAAATTTCCATTACAGCAATGGCGTCCCTTTGTTTTCTGTCTATTTGTATTTTTAATGTAGGTATTTATAACACTCCAAACCTTGTACTGTAACCAACCTCATTGTTCTGCTTTGCAATACATTTATACTCAGATTAAACTGGTGTCTATAATGGGCCTTTTATTAAGAAGAGAGCAGTCACAGTAATACATAATAAAGTGCTTATATTACAAAGTCAAGTACACTTTATTGTAAAAATTTACCTTTAATTGCCATAATAGAGCTCATTGATGAAATCCTCTTAAAACAATACAATAAATTATTCACATAAATAGCTTATTTTAAGTATTTACATTAAAATAGATTTGTACACTGTTAGTGTATAAGAGTATAAGAGTGCTTGGTTCAATCACTAATCCAAATGATTTTGCTAATGTAAATGCCATTGACCTGTTTGATAGGTCAGATAATGCTTTCTGTATTACATGTTTGTTGAAGGTACCTTCATAGCGTCGTCTTTCCTTCCCTGAATGTTATAGTAGTATGTGTAGTACCATACAGAAGTATACTACAACACATAGTTCCACAGGGGACTCTTGTTCCTTGGAATGTACCATATGGAACAATATTGTTCTGCATGGAATTCCACAGGGTACACTGGCTCTATGTGGAGAACCCCACAGTCACTGACAGCCACATTCATCCACAATCATATCCTCATGGTGTCGGAGGATCACCTCACCGCCTTCATAGTACAGCATACTTAACGGGCTCATCTTGGTGGGTGCACAGCAGGCCGACGGTACCCGCTCAGGGTGGTAGTACTTCAGCAGGCTCTGTGTCAAGAGATGGAGAGAAATGTTTCGGTTATACCGAAAAAAACTCTTTAACTAGCATTCACATCACAATCAACTCCAGTGTCAGTACCTCAGATTTCATTTGCATTTGTTTTGCTTACTTTTAACCCAATAATAAATGTTTTGACACTGCTTATACTGTCTGGTCGTTGATTAACAAATGAAATACATTGTATAAAACAAGATTTCTTCAAAATATAAAAAAAACACTTACACATATATTGACGTTATAGTTAGGTAAACTATAATCCCCAGTATTTTACTTACCTGCATGTAAGCATGATTCGTTGGTTGGGAGTCCTCCCCAACAGGGTTACGACATGTTCCCTCACAACGGTATGCATTGTACTTTTTAGGGAACACGATCCAGGATCCCCAGCCGATTTGGTTGAAATCAATGTGAAGATTAACCTTCCGGCATGAAGACTTAACACTTCCTTTCCTGGGCACTTCCAGGTCTTTCAAGGGCTGCTCCCTTCGCCCCCTGTTGCTCTTATGCCTCTTCGGTCGCCGAACCTTCTCATCCTCAGGGTTGAAGAGGAACTTGGATTGCTCAGCTGTGTGGAGCAGGCTGGCCTTAGCCTGTGAGCCCTCCTCTGGCCCTTGGTGAGAGAAAGTGACAAGCAGAGCTTTGTCATTGGCAGTGTGGTCGCTCTTTAGACCAGCCAGTTGACTGTGCTCAGGCAAGGATGGGTCCTCCTTATTCTTCTGCGCCTTTCTGCTCTTGGAGCCGGACCTTCCTTCAAGCCAACCCAACAGCAAACTGGTAACATTGAACACTTTCCAGTGTTGGGATGAGTCAACCATGGAGGAGGGGGACAGCAGTCCCATCAGCTGGCGGTTGTGGCAGGTTCCACTCATCCGACAGGGGAATTCATGATGGTGGTGGACTTCCACCGTCAGGTTTGTAACGTCAGTGACCCGGGGCAGCCTGATTCTCAGCTCAGCCAACTGAAGCTTCTCATCAGCCAGCAGGGAAGTGAAGTCAAATGTCACGATCCAGCTCCAGTTTCTTCTATATAAACCTAAAAAAAAACCCCGTGTTTAGATTTCATCTCCCATAATCAGAAAGTCTCATGTGATTTATCCATTATACATGTGTTTTGGAAATGTAATGTTTAGAGATATGACAAAAAACAGCTGTCTGTAACAATAATATAAGGTTTCTTAACTAATAATGAATAGCAATTTTACACCAAAGTTAGCAATGAAATTATACATTCGCGTATATAATTATGGAAACTTAGGCTCTCTATATATATATATATATATATTATTCACCACACCCCAAACACATTATTCATAGTCCATGTGCCTCATTCTAATAAAATCCTGACTTGACTTTTGACTGCGGACCACTGAAGCACAGTTTTTTTGGCCGATTTTTATTCAATTTTATTCAAACAGAAGCGGAGCTCTGATAAAGACAGGAGTGGACCTGTGTTTTGTTATCTCAAGCAATACACATCTGTCATCGGCAACAAGACTAACATTTCTAAATGCATTTACACTCTTTAAATGGTCTACTCTGAATTCTTAAAATAGCGAATGGGGAATCAACTTTCCTTTCAAATTCAAAATGTTTTTTGATCAAAAGCTCGACCTAACAGTCGTTTACTGAGCGACCTGGTGAACTGTAAATTTGGCATATGTAGCGATCTTTGTAGGGGTCATTAAAAATGACTGTCGCAGGGCCAATTATTTAAACAAATGCATAGGGAAAGGGAGGCGCGGCATTTCCAACTGGATTTTGAGGTTCCGATCGCTCTTAGTAAAGGTGTAATGCAACTTTTGACAATAGGGTCAGATTAGATTTAAACTGTACAATAAGAGGTTTCTTCTAAATCTTAAAATAAGGTGAGTTGGGTCGATAAAATGCATCTAAGAAATCCAGCAGGAGCAGTGATAAAATCCACTTTAGCTGGAATTAAAATATAAGCTATTGCAAACACCTTATTACACTCACTACACCCACTTAGTATTTACCTGTACGACTCCAGTGCGGACAAATCAATCAGAAGCAAACACCAGGCCGAAACCATGCATTTAACACGTCTTTTGAGGTGCTTCCGCACAACCCCATCTAAATAAATACAGCTCTCCCCATGGGTAGGATTGTTAAATTAACTTGGGGCCAGGAGGACACGGAAAGGGTCCCGTAGTCGAAACATGTTAAAACGCGCCTTACAGAAATGGAGACAGATAATCTAATCAATGAACGTGTGAAGAGAACCGAGGGAAAATGTTGATTTGAGTTAACAACTGATTTGTATAGGGATGTCTGGCGGGACGCGTAATCAACATCACCGAGCAAAGTAAAGGGAGCCTGCTTTGAGCATCAGACTGTGAACTAAGCTTTCACACGCTGATCCTTAGCCATGCTTATTCCCTCGGCCAAATGAATGTGGATTCTCAATGTCTCCGAGATTGTCTAAGAATATAGACCTAACTGGACATGCAAAATTGTAGTCATGATGCGAATTGGCCAGTGTTAAAGCTTTTTATAATTTTCTTATATACGTAATCAAAAATACTACAATAAACATCTGCATTTACTCATTGATAATAGGAATAAATCTCGTGATAAAGCAACTGATAATCCAGGCGCAATCTATTCTGCTATTTAATAGCGAATAAACAAGAAATAGCGAACGTAAGATATACATGTATGAATTCACTTACTTTTGGCAATTACACTTCGCACTGTATCAGCCTTTTTCATCGCTCTTCTTTCCAAGAAATCCTCTGGATGAGACCGATTTGACTTCAGGTTTCTGTAGAGATGCATCATATACGTTGGCAAGGGATGTCCAGGTGACCGTCCGGCAAAAGACCGATGCGACAATACGTTGAAAGTCCCATCTCCACTTTTGTAAGCTCCTTCAGCGATAAGCATCGTTAGGGGGAAACCCACCAGCAGCGCACTTAATGCTCCGAGTGAGTGCATGTTGCGACTTGGGATGACAGTTTAGCACTATGGGAGGTCAGGTGGCCTTTTATACCCCCCTCCCTCCCAACGCTGCGTACTTAACAAGTAACAGAGAACATTAAAGGAAGCTGACAGCCCTTTCAAGAGTTCTAACATGACATATCAATGTCCCTTTTATGACCGTGTGAACCATTTCTATAAAAAATACTCTCTTTCATGTGTCTTTAAATTTTAATTTTTCTAGCTGGTCCAGCATATATTAAGTCGAAGTATTTATTTATTCCAATTAAAAGATACATTTTAACTATCTACCGTGGACATTCCTGGTGTACTATGTTCTTAATTCTGAATATTTTAATAATGAATTGGAGTTTCTTGTTTAGCAAATTACCAAGCGTCATTTAAGTGACAGTAATATGTCACAAAACTGATATATATATATATATACACACACACACACACACACACACACACACAATTGTCTGTATATATATGTATATATTTATTTTGTTAATATAAAATTCTAAGGCTCTGTTGTGTCATACAAAACAGGCTTATTATGAATAATAACTGCTAACAAACACATTTGTCTAAAGCGAAACGAGTAAGAAAAATGTGATGCCCTAAGTTTTTTTTTCTTGTACTGTGCGCATGCTCACATATCCTGCTTTTTTGTATGTAGTGGTAATTTTTCCTACAAAGCTGGTGGGGAGAATCTGACGCCTGAACGTAACCTGATGACTGTAGCGAAAGATCTGATATCAGATCTGCAGTAAATATTCAAGAAGTAGTCGGATTTTGTCTATGTATTGTGCCGGGGAGGAGTAGTGCTGTGGTTTTCTCACTGTTTGCTCGGTATAGCACTGAAATGGTGAGTTAAGTTTCCGTCTCTCTATCTTTGAAATGGGGATCGCGGGGTTGCTGGGTCTGCTGTGAACTCTAACGTGCTGCGATTGATGCGTTTGCTGTGTTTTGCTCGGAAAGGATCCCGATGGCGCTGTATTTCATTGTCCCATATGTTCGAACGGTGCTTTAAAGTCCTCCCCCATCCAGATACACAATACTTTCTTGTACTCACGACCACACGAGGTCTTTTTTTTATTGCATTAAGAGTAAAACAAACCGAATAACGTTGTGGAGAGGAGCGCAGTGAGAAAGGACCGCATGCAAAGTTAAATGAACTCAGTGGCGTGAGTGAGGTCACTCGTTTGTAAATTAAATGTGGGAATTTACTAACTAGTGACACTAGTTAGCCGGCCATGTAACACTTCAGTTTGTGACGTTTTCCTGCTACATTTTAATTTCTAAGAAATTCATTGCATTTACACGTTGAATTAACCAGTTCTTTTTTAGGATACATGGCCGCGTTATCTTTCGGCCGGTAGTTCACCCTTTAACCACTAAAACTTTTTAATGAATAGTGTAGGCTCACTTCTATACCTTTAATGACGACTTTTAGTCGCTGTAACCATCGTTGAGTTAACCCTGCACCAATGTGGTAAATTTATGCAAATGAAAAGCAATAGGACTTCCCTTTGATTAACAGGTGACAACGGCAGCCGTTTGAGGTCAATGTCTTATGGGAGGATTGTGAACCTCTTCAAACAGTAGACCATTTAAAGGATAATTAAAACAAATCTTCCTATATAAGTGCAACACTTTTATTTATCTTAATGCAACAATGGCCACTAGCTATTAGGTAGAACAAATTAAGGGGGAATTAATTTGCATAAGGGCTACACTTGTTTGTGTAAGAGCACTTAACTTTCTTTTTTAATTTGGTGTTTTAAAATCTTATCAACGGTGAATGAGAGTTGCTGTGATTTATTAAAGACTCAATGCAAATTTTTTCATAACATCAAGTGAGTATGAAGATTAATCATGGTGAAGACCAGAACATCGAAACCATTTAACTGGTTGTATTGCTAGCGTATTCATTTCAAATGTTTACATATAAAGGCTCCAAAAATATAACAGTTATTATATGACAAATCTAATCCCCATTTTCCATTGAGATAAAGGAACTTCTTCCCAATCAGTTAATTTAATGATTGGTTTAATGCACTGATGAGTTCACTTACAATGTACCGAAACCAACTTGGACAGCCCTGGTTTAAACCACAGTTTTAATGTGCTTTGGTAATCATGTTTGGAGGCTTCTAGCACTTTTCGTATTAATCCCCACATTACTGTGAAATCCAGAATATATTTGAAATATTTGTATACCTCCCCGTGACCCTGAATAGGATAAATGGTTACCGAAAATGGAGAGATATTTGTATACCTTTTGCAGGCGTAGTCACAAATAAGTGAAGAGGGAATTTAATTTTGTTGTATTTAATAATCATTTACCCCCCCCCCCATAATCTGTACCTGAATGGTGTGCGTCTTTGCCCCCCCTGGGTGCTGGGATCCCTCCTCCTCACACTCTACTTGTGTTCATCTGACACTTTGAGCCTAGTAACAAACTGGAGTGTTGTGTGGATGGCGATAAGACCGTTGTCGTTACTCCGCAATACATTACTATTTGCTCTTGATCTGTTGTATCGTGACATCTAACAGCTGCCAAGGTCTCCTTGTATGAGGGTGATGGGGGCAGATGAGTAAAGTCCAGCCGCTGCTTCCCTTTTGCTGCCTTTCCTACCCACCTGTGGTCAGTTTCTCTGGGTGCTGCTTCAGGTTTAGTATTATATTTTTGCTCCTGTGTGATTATTTTCTTTTCCAAGGCTGTTGTCTGCTTGTGAAGCGGGTAGTGAAAGGTAAGGACCACTCTCACTCAGAGGTTTATTTTTAACATGTCGCTTGCGTACTTACCTTTTTCACACCTCCGTATAGATTAATTGCTTCGGTGCTTTGTGCAACACGCCCTTATCAGGTACAACTGAATGACTCAACCACCTCCACTCCCCCACCCCGAAACTGAGGGATGCAACATTGAAGCCTTGCAAAGGATGTGTTATGTTATGTTAGATTGCATCTTTTTTGCTAAAGATTCCCCCCTTTTAACAATTTGAGGTGTTTTTTTTTTCTTTGTGTATCCTGTTTTTTATGTCAATGACCTCTCAAATAAGCTGTTACTTAATATGACGTCCTATTATTGTACCACTAGAGGTCTCTCTCTTTTTTTTCTCTCAGGTCTTATA